>BGPT01002260.1:4380-38699 GCA_003297045.1 Symbiodinium sp. clade C Y103 | reverse complement strand
CCTGTAGACAAGAGGAATTTTTGATGCCCAAAGGCAGGTTGACAACTGGGGTTTGAACCAACTGGACCTGACTGGTTCCAAAACTTTGTGAGGGTCCCAAATCCCACTCACACTTTGACAACTTAAGCACCTACCACGGGTGTAGCCGCATGTTTGGCGTCAAAGGCTTTCGTCCCCACAAAAGGCTCAAACCTTTCACTTGCCTGTGTGTACAATGAGGGGCTCTACGATTGTAGAAACCTGTGATTGCTCTGTTCTTACCATCCATCAGGCACCAAACCAGCCACAGGTCACTGACAGTGGCAGTAGCATTGAGAGATGAGGGATGGAGGGAGCAGAGCCAGCAGAGCCAGCTCACCCAAGGTACCCGTTTTCCAAGTCTGATGCGCTCTCTGCTGTTTGAGCCCCATCCTGAACCGTTTCGCAGCAGTTTCGGCATTTCAGCTGCCTGGCTTAACCAGTTTTTGGCATGTCAAGATAGATGAAGATGCCCCAAGGCTTAAGATAGCTTTTTAAGTTAGCTAGTTGGATCGCGAACCAATTTTGGCCTTCCGTTCGCAGCATGTAATATGATTTGCAGCCATTCACATGGCAAAAGACGGATGAACAATTTTACACCAATCTGGGTGGAACCTAGAGTGACCTGCAGAATGTCGCATGATGCTGCTTTGAGCATTGCAAAGCTCGGTGTTGTCCAGCGGCGTGAGTTGCCACCCCCAAATGAATGCATGCTGAAGTTGACCAATATTTTGGCATTCCGATACGATTGCTGCCTGGTTACATCAAGGTAGCGAAGGAAATCCTCGGTGGCCAAAACTCTGCTCCCCGAGCTAAGGCAGCTAAGGCAGCTAAGGCAGCTGCTAAGGCAGCTAAGGCAGTTGAGCGCAAGTCTCCTTTTTACCACTTGGAGAGGGACCGAAGCTCGGCGAGCTAGGCGAATGCGATATCTTTCCTCAGCTCTCCCAGTTCTTTCTGGCGAGAGGCCGCCGGTCAAGAGCTTCAAGAGCTTCGGCATTGCGGAAGAGTTTGCGGAAGAGTTTGCCGAAGAGTTGTGCCAGGCGACCGGTAGCAATGCAGTGCCGAGGACCGCGATCGCAGATCAAACTCTTTGTTTTCATTTGTCACATTTGTCAAGCAGGGGCCTCTAGATTTTATGTCGGTGCCTCTTGTCCAGTCCTCTCGTCGTCCTCGTCCTCCCCGTCCTCCCCATCCTCCTGTCCTCCTCGTCCTCCCCATCCTCCCTGTCCTCCCCGTCCTCGTCCTCCCCGTCCTCCCCGTCCTCCCCGTCCTCCCCGTCCTCCCCGTCCTCCCCGTCCTCCCCGTCCTCCCCGTCCTCCCCGTTCTCCCCGTCCTCCCCGTTCTCCCCGTCCTCCAGAGGTAGTCCAGGAGTTTCAGCAATGTGTCTGCGAAGTCATGACATCCGTGTACGGTCCTTGGCAGGCTTATTTCCTTTCCAATTTCCGCTTTTGTTCTTACCAGGAAGTGAAGATTTGTCTTGCTTCAATGTCTGCTTTTTGTTCTTCCTGGGTCCGTCGCGATTTTCATGTCACCCATGTACAACTTTCATATAGAAAGTATCCGACACAGGGTTGTTTGGCTTCGTCGGTCTTGTCCCTGATGCGCACTCCAGTGTCTGGTCTTGTCCAAGATGTGCATCCGCGTGCAGTTGTCCCAGTGGACGCATCCAAGGCGGGGCTGGAGGCTCCAGTCTGCATGGCTTGAATTTGTTTCGTCCGTCTTGTCTCCCTAGTCTTGTCTTCTTACTTTGTCCGCGTGTCTTGCATCCTCGCATTTTCTTTTGCTTTGTTTGCCAATTATATATGCGAGTGCTTGCGCGAAGATGTTGCGGTGCTGTTTGGGGTTCTTGCATGCGCTGCACAGCAAACACAGTTGAGAATAGAAATTTCGAGACGTCGACTTCTTTCCTCTACTTGTGCAGTAATAACGGACTTTATCAAATTCCGCTCCACCCTGTCTCTCCTACTTTGATCGCTCCTGCGACTCTCCGTTTGCGGCCGCATCCACATCTATGTTGCCCTGCATCTTTTGGATTCTCACCTTTCTATTCCCTTATATACTCTCTATTCAAACACCGTTTGGGGTCTCTGGCCGGGATAATTTTTTAATGTTTTTTTTGGCAAACTCCAATCCACTGCTCTGACAGGCCAAAGGTAGCAAAGTTCCGAAGGTCGGCCCATCCTATTGTTCGATTTTGGTTTTTTTGTTTTCATCCAATCCTGCAACCCCAGGTGCAAGCAGAAACTGGTGGGGAAACCACAAAAAATAGCTGGCCAATTTGTTTTGAATCTGAATCGTGCCACAACATTTCCATGTATCAATGCTGAATGGCGGTGATTTCCAATGATTTTTGGTGTGAATCCGAGGCGTACCGTGGCCAAATTACCATGTATTTCTGGAAATGGGGTTCCAGCATGACATCATGGGTTTGGCTGCTTTCATCAAGAACGAGAGGATGTTTACCAGCAAAACCTACCGGTTTATCAAACTGGCAGACTGGGATATGACCAACAACCAGTTCGAATTTTCTCGAGTAAAACTTGGAGTATAGCAGTGTAGCCACTAGAGCATCTTCGGGCTAGGTGCGGGACAGCTTGAGATCGTTGCTGTCAATCTTCAGAAAGGCTGGGAAGTATATCTTCACTACTTTCATTTGGATGGCATTTGCTCGGGCAAACATATTGCAAATCATTTGTTCCTGGTTCAACCTGGTAAGCGAAAACTCACAAGCAAGCAAGTTTCCGACGTTGGCAACAATTGAGCGGGAACTTGAGTCATTCTTGACAGAGGTTTCGTGTGCAAACAGTTGAGTTGGATTTTTGCTCATCACTGAATCATCAGGCATGCAGCTACACGCAGCACCGCATTGTGATGCTACACATGGCACCAGCAGAAAAGGAGCGATTTGTGAAGAACGCACATCGTAAGATGAGGCTAGAGAGGTGGGCCAACCTTACCCATATGTTTGTACTATTTCGTATTATTTCCATTTCTTTATGAGAAACATGCAAACTAAAGAATATTAAAGGTATGAAGCAACTGAAGTTGTAGGATTTGAGGGGTGGCCAAATCATTTTCGCTGGGGTCACTACATGCACCATCCAAAAGCACCTATGATGTTCGTTAAATCAATTTCTCGTAGTCCTTAAGTCATGAGGGACATGGATTTCAATATAATATACCAAAATGACTTGGGAGACCACCATTTTAGGATACCTCATGATACCTCCATACATAGCTTGACTGGCTTGACTTCGGGAATATGTACATTTCCATGGAGCTGGAGATGACGAAGAGAATGAACACGCTTCAGGATCGGAACCCCTTGGAACTTGAATTACGAAAGGTCCCTCAGGGTAGAGATTGTTCATAGCAAAATTCACCTTGGAAGTCAGGACTTGAATGAAGCTCTCGAAGAGACGCTTTCCTGACCCTTTCAGGATCAAAACTGGAAGACAGCGGAGTGGCTTTGGAAGGTATAAGCAACCCAAGGTTTCCCTTTGCAGAGTATTGAAAAACATTTACGAAGCCACCAAATTCACTGTCATATTTCATTTGCAACGCAGACGCATGGAAAATGAGGACTTCAATGGTTTTTGATGCTGGCGACCCAGTTCACACAACGCCAAGCCGGGCTGTTGAGTTGCCTAGTGCAGAGGGAACCCAGTTTTTATCATTTTTGGCCACATCTTTTGGTACCAGAGCCCCAGCCATGGCACCTGCGACAAGTTCTGCAACACAAGCTGGTTTGAGCCTCGTTTCTAGCCAATGTGCCAGCACAGCAACTTCAGATATTTCGTCCAAAACTATACAATCGACAATTTGCATTCACACTTGCATTTTCGTTTTCTCATTTCAAACGAAAAGAAGCGAAAGAGGTGGATTGATTCAAAAACATGAATGAATGAGCTGAGCCGCCAGATTGAACAAATTTGCCGGACTACTGTACTACAAGTAGTTCCGGGGCAAGCCGGGGGGGGGGAAGTTTCAAAATTAAAACGCTTTCCTATAGAACCGAACAAAGGCTGGGCCTATAGGATGCAGGCAAACCTTCTGTGCTTCGAAGCAATGCCATCTATTGACGTGTCATTCCGATGCCACGTCTTTTGAATGTTGGGTCTTTCCTCATTTCATCTGATCTCACCGCACCGCAGCTATTCTTGGAAATGGTCCATTGCATTCCATTGTCGCCGCAGTCTGTGTCATCCCACCCCATCTCATCTCATGTCGTGTCCTCTCAATGTTTTTCCTCTCATCTCATCCCATCCCATCTCATCTCATTTTATCGTATCTCATTTCATCTCATCTCATCTCATGTCTGCTCGTCTTTTCTCAGCTCTTCTCAGCTGATCACAACTGTTCTCATCTCTTCTCAGTTCATCTGAGTTCTTCTAGTTCAACCTTTTCAGCTTCTGTTTTACGCAGCTTGTCTCAACTCAGCCCTTCTTAGCTCTTCACCGCTCTTCTCATGACAGTTCTTCTCAAAGAAGCCTTTAGACAGAGAAACTTTTACACAGAGAAGCTTTTACACACAGAAGCTTTTAAACAAAGAAGCCTTTGCGCAGAAAACCTTTTACACACAGAAGGCTTTACACAGAAGCTTTTTCGCACAATCATGCCAGAATTGCAGCTCCAAAACCGGATGTCGGCGCCGCAGAAAAAAAGCAAGATTTTGAAGGCTATTTAAAAGGAATTTCTACAGGAAAATGAAAGGGGCCAAAATTCAGAAAATCTGCTCACAAATCACTATCGCAACCTGGGTGCAGCCATTCCAATACGATGTCCAGCTGCAAAAGACAATCGTATTTCGCACGAAACCGTGGCACCACGGAATCTTGACGCAGCCATTACAATGCCTTCAGCAGACATGGAAGTGCAAAGCACAATAAGACTACGTGCCCACAGGCAACGCAGAGCAACCTTGACGCAACCAGTACAATGCGTTCTGCAAACCTTGAGTTGCGAAACACAATAGAACTACTTACGCAACAGCGATGCAGAGCGAGCCTGAACTGTCAATGCCAATGCGGGGCCGATCCGAGAATGATCCGAACACACCCGAGACCGTTCCGCACCCGCCGCGCGGCAGACCTTCCCCATCCATCTTCCGAGGAACGTTTTGTCCTGCAAAACACAGCATTTCGTGCATCCGCTAACTTTCAAAAACGCATTTCGGTCGAGACCTCCCGCAAAAAGTGAAAGTGGAAGATACCAGTAGTACCGCGCAAGGCGGTGGCAGAAGTTTCAACGATAGGAAGCCTATAGGAGAAGTTGTTTGTTGTGATGCATGGATGGCAGAGCGAACCCACTGATGGTCCATCTATCCATTTGTCTATCCATCTGTCCATCCGTCGCTCTTTCCATCTATCAGTTGTCAATGTATCTGTTCGTTTGTCTGTTTATTTCTCTGTCTATCTTTCTTTCTGTCCATCTTTCCGATTATCAGGCGGTCTCACTGCCTATTTGTGTTTCTATCTTTCTATGTGTCTGTTGGTTTAACGTTCTCTATCAGTGTAATTCTCTGGTTGTTTATTTACCTATCGACCTATCGATCTATCCACTTGCTTAAGTAAAAATACGCAAGGACTAGACTGATCACTTGAAACACAAACAAGATAGGCTTTTGGCTCCACGAATGCTCCGCTGCAAAGATCACTGGAAGTGGAAAAATCAGACCAGACACACTCCAAAACAACGACGCAGAAACTAAACATATCATAAAAAAATCAGTTTGGATTCCATACCTGCTGGCTTTGACCGAAAAGAATCACACAACGATCTACTGTCACTCCAACTGCGCGGCAAGGCGACAGCTTCTGGCGGTGTCTCTGTCTCTGTTTGATTATCTAGCTATCTCTCCATCTGCTATCTATCGGTTTTACTATTGGCAAGCTTGACAATGAAGGTTTTCTGCGAGACTTCCTTGCAACTTGGAAGTTGAGAGCTGAAAAACGAAGCTTTTCTGTGACAACTCTTCCACTTTCCATATTGACAACATCAAAAACGAAGCAATTCTGCGAGACTTCTTTCATTTTCCAAGTTGACAACCTCAAAAACGAAGCAATTCTGCCAGTCTTCCCTCAAAAATGGTAAGTTGCGTGTGGAGCTGACGGCCTCGTGCCAATGCGTTTTGCGTTTTTCTATGCCATGTCTCTGAAGTATTGCGCCTGCCACGAAAAAGTGACGGCAGGTCAGACGAAGTGCAGCACGTGTCACGCAAAATCATCGCAGCAAAACTGAAGATGTCATGCTCCAAAGTGACACCCTCTCAGGAAATCAACGCCCTGACCTCTTAACATGTGTGTTTCAGGTGTCTCTTGTACTGCGCCTGCCACGCCAAATGCATTTTTGCGTATCCTCTTCAAATGTCCCACGCCTGCCATCGTTTTTGAAAATGCTCCAAAACCCACGCGTTTAGCTCACTTTTGACAAGGTGCAGAATCCCTTGCGCCCGCCACACAAAACGAAGTCTGAACGTCCAACAGTGCCCCGTCAGCTTTTAACACTTTTGACTTCCAAATGTGCTTCGCGCCGCAGCGGCGTCCATTTTTTTGACATCTCAAATTCCAAAAGTGCTCCAAACGTGTGGTGTTTTCAGCATTTTGACTTCCAAATGTGCTTCGCGCCACAACGGCGTGCAACTTGTCATCTCTCATCTGCCCAGATGGCTCCGCACCCGCCGCTTCAGGGAGCCTACTTTTTGACCCTCCATTGGAAAAACACAATGTTTCGAGACTTTCCTACCTTTTCGCGCACCTGCATCTTCTCTCTTCTGACTTTCTCCTGTCTGATCTTCTCCATGTCTAATCTTATCTCTTCTTCTTCTGACTTTCTGCCTGTCTGACCTTCTTCCTGTCTGTGCTTTTCCATCTGTCCATATTGTCGGAAGTTTGACTTCTAAACTTTCCTTCGATGGAAACAGAGCTTTCGTGCGAGACTTTCCGCAAACACTGAAAGTTGAAGATGTAGAAACAAAGCTTTCGTGCGAGACTTCCCTCAAAAACTCGAAGTTGAAGATGTGAAAACGAAGCTTTTGTGCGAGACTTCCCTCTAAACCTGCAAGTTGAAGTCGTGAAAACGACGCCTGAACTGTCAATTCCAATGCAGGGCCGATCCGAGAATGATCCGAGCAGACCCGAGACCGTTCCGCAACCGCCGCGCGGCAGACCTTCCCCATCCATCTTCCGAGGAACGTTTTGACCTGCAAAACACAGCATTTCGTGCATCCGCTAACTTTGAAAAACGCATTTCGTGCGAGACTTCCCGCAAAAAGTGAAAGTGGACGATGTGAAAACGAAGCTTTCTCACGAGACTTCCATTGAAAAGTGAAAGTTGAAAATGTAAGAACACATCTTTCGTGCGAGACTTCCTTCAAAAAGTGAAAGTTGAAGATGTAAAAACAAAGCTTCCGTGCAAGACTTCCTTCAACAACTGAAAGTTGAAGATGTGAAAACGAAGCTTTGGTGCGAGGCTTCCCTCAAAAACTGAAAGGTGAAGATGTGAAAACGAAGCTTTGGTGCGAGGCTTCCATCAAAAGCTGAAAGTTGAAGATGTGAAAACGAAACTATTGTGCGAGGCTTCCCTCCAGAAGAACAACGTGAAGTTGTCAAAATGAAGCCTGAAACTGTCAATTCCAAAGCGCGGCCAATCCGAGAAACCGTTCAGCAACCGCCGCGCAGCATACCTTCCGCATCCGCCGCGCAGCATACCTTCCGCATCCATCTTCCGAGGAACGTTTTGTCCTGCAAAACACAAAATTTCGTGCATCCGCTAACTTTCAAAAACGCATTTCATGCGAGACTTCCCTCAAAAAAGTGGAAGTGGAAGATGTGAAAACGAATCTTTCGTGCGAGACTTCCTTCAAAAAGTGAAAGTTGAACATGTGAAAACAAAGCTTTCGTGCGAGACTTCCTTCAAAAACTAAAGTTGAAGATGTGAAAACGAAGCTTTGGTGCGAGGCTTCCATCAAAAACGGAAAGTTGAAGATGTGAAAACGAAGCTTTGGTGCGAGGCTTCCCTCAAAAACTGAAAGTTGAAGATGTGACGATGCAGCTTTCGTGCGAGGTCTCCCTCGAAAACTGCAGGTTGAAGATGTGAAAGCAAAGCTTTTGTGCGAGACTTCCCTCAAAAACTGAAAGTTGAAGATGTGAAATCAAAGCTTTTTGACAACCCTTTGCTTTTGAGAGCCCTTTACTTTTGACATCCCATGGCTGTTGACATCCCATTGCTTTTGACATCCCAGTGCTTTTGGCATCCCATTGCTTTTGACATCCCTTTGCTTCTGACGTCCCTTTGCTTTTGACATCCCTATGCTTTTGACATCCCTTTGCTCTTGACATCCCATGGCTTTTGACATCCCATGGCTTTTGACATCCCATGGCTTTTGACATCCCATTGCTTTTGGCATCCCATTGCTTTTGACATCCCTTTGCTTCTGACGTCCCTTTGCTTCTGACGCATTCGCGACATGTTGCGACTGTGTATTTGGAAGTAAGTGTATTGTGTGGGGATCCGGCTTTGATCCCTTCACCGGTGTGTACCCTCTTCTCCTTGNACGCATTCGCGACATGTTGCGACTGTGTATTTGGAAGTAAGTGTATTGTGTGGGGATCCGGCTTTGATCCCTTCACCGGTGTGTACCCTCTTCTCCTTGGGTGTTGGCGCGTCTTGCGGAATGGGTCTTCCTTGGGGGATGTGTTCTTGGTTTGGGGGTGTATGCGGAAGTTATACCCTTGTACACTCGGAAGTTTGTGAAACAAACTTGGGCCAAACCTTCAACACAAATCCTGGGTGATTTTCTTTGTCTGAAGTCGGTTTTACTTCCGGTGACAAAGTTTTTATTCCAAGTGGATTCAAGAACAATGTTTTCATGAAATCTTGAAAGCATCGGAATTTAACAACATGTTCTTGAGTGTTTGGAAACACTTTGGGTTGTGACCTCTTTTCTTGTTGTTTTGCACTTGCTGGAAAAATTCAGTGTCAAAACAATGGGAACAAATCAATTGGTCCTTTAAGGACACTTTCGGAATCTATATTATGTACCANCTTGTTGTTTTGCACTTGCTGGAAAAATTCAGTGTCAAAACAATGGGAACAAATCAATTGGTCCTTTAAGGACACTTTCGGAATCTATATTATGTACCATAACGTTTAGTGGATCAAAATAATGGGTTGGAGCAATTTTTCTTGGGTTTCGGTGCGGCGGTGCCTAGCTCACTCGTGAGCTCATGGAAAGGACAAGTGAGCAGATGTGGGAGCTTTTGGTATCACGTGGTTTTACAGAGAAGAAACTGGCAGTTTTCAAACCAAACGATGCTGAGGAAATTGCGGCACAGGTATGCAAGGAGTTAGGGATCATTTTGGAACTTTCACACGTTGATGTCATCGCTGAGTGGATTGTTGCTGCGAGACGTCTGGAGCCTATTCAGAAACGTTTGAGAGGAGACCACATGCATGATCCTTTACATATATCAGTTTTGCAAGAGCGTGCCGCATCTCATTCACAAGCATCAAGTTCCTCACAGTTGGTTGCTGCTAGTGTTTTGGAAGAGTCAGCTTCGAGACCAGTGCGTAGAGCACAACGAGTCGAAGGCGACGCTGGTGAGAGGACTCGGAGAGAGACGGAACAGAAAGAGTACTGGTCAAAGGAGTTGTATAAGGAACTATGTAAGATCGATGCACCTGCACTGGAACACCTTGAGCATTGTGTGG
Source organism: Symbiodinium sp. clade C Y103 (assembly GCA_003297045.1). NCBI lineage: Eukaryota > Dinophyceae > Suessiales > Symbiodiniaceae > Cladocopium > Cladocopium sp. clade C. The sequence continues at coordinate 28,970 of BGPT01002260.1, read as the reverse complement.
AAGAACGTCATTTGCATCTAGCTTTGGCAGGTCGAACAAGGTACAATACTTTGAAACGATACATCAAGGTTTGGAAGTCGTTCTTTCTATGGCATTCATCTGTACGAGGGTCTGGCATCTATCCGGAGGTTGGGGACTTGGTGGAGTACCTATTCACCAGGTATGAAGAGCCTTGCGGGCCCACAGTACCGACCTTGATTGTCAAAGCTGTTACATGGATGGAACGTACAGCATGTATTGATCCACGTCGTTGCATGGGGGAGTCTCAGATAGTTGCATCTGTCAAAGACTATATTGTGGAGATGTTGTCAAAGGATACACCCCCAACAAAGCGTGCACCTCGGTATCCAGTGGTTATGATGGAAGCGTTTGAGCATTTGGTTGAAGACGACACGAAACGCATTGGATACAGGATTGTGGCATGGATCAAACTGGTCAAGCTGTGGGGCTGCCTCAGATGGGATGATATTCAGAAGATCAACCCAAAGGAGCTCAAGTATTATGGGGGTCGCATGACAACGATCCTACGCATTACTAAGACCACAGGCCCTACAAAGCGGATCCAGGAACTGCCAGTGTGTGTGGCTGAGCATGCTTTCATTTCGAGTCCATTTTGGTTGAAGACCGGATTTGATCTTCTGCGACAACATGCAAATTTCAACAGGGATTATTTACTTCCAAAGTTGAATGAAGACTGGTCTGGTTTCAGAAGGGTCATGGCGATGTATGGAGACGTCAGCTCTTATTCTGCAAAGGTGAGACGCAAACTTTTACGACCAGGTTTAGACACCCCCATCATTCATCCGGAGCTTGCGGCATACTGGACAGAACATTCTGAGAGGGCAACCTTGCCCACGGGTCTGGCCCTGTTGCAAACGCCGAGAGAGGAGAGAGATATGCTAGGGAGATGGAAACCAGATGGGTCAGACACCTATGTCAGGATGTACAATGGAGTCATCAGCAGATTGCAGATGAGATTTGCTTTGGCTGCCAGGGGCAATGAGCGTTCAAAGACTCTGGATGAAAGAGATGTGGTGGAGAGCGCCATGTCATGGATCACAGAACGTTGTGGCGATTTAGAGGAAGAGCATGTTGACAGGATACTAGCTCACCTTGAGGAGTCATTGNTTGTGGCGATTTAGAGGAAGAGCATGTTGACAGGATACTAGCTCACCTTGAGGAGTCATTGGAGTGTCCTATGTTGTCCGGATGGAATCCAGTTGAAGAAATGACAGAAGATTTGGAACCCGTACCTGAGCAGGACCATACTTTTGAGGGTGAGCCTGAGTGTGTACAAGCAGTTCCAACAACCGACAGGGAGACTAGGAAGCCAGCATTTGTGGTGGTCAACAATGGCAATCGCTGCAAGAGGCTTCACAAGAGTCATGGTGGATGTTGGATGGGCAGAGAGATGAACTTCAAGTCAGCAGTAGAGTTTCACAAGTTGCCTGATCCTTGCGAGTATACTCATTACTGCAAAGTTTGTTGGCCGAAGACTGGACCTATCGCCGTGGACACCGATTCAGATTCCTCTTCATCCACATCTAGCTCCAGAAGTAGTGCATCCACTTCCAGTCAAATCAGTGAATAGCGCTGTAGGTATCACTCATCGGACAAGTCCTTTAGGGACCGGAAGTCCAAGGAAAGCCTCCGGTATAGAGGGAAATACAGGTGAAAGCTNGGTATCACTCATCGGACAAGTCCTTTAGGGACCGGAAGTCCAAGGAAAGCCTCCGGTATAGAGGGAAATACAGGTGAAAGCTGAGTTGGTTTTTTGGGGAGTGAGCAACAGTTGAAGTGAGATTGATGTCAGCATGAGTGCTCGGTAGACATCACTCACCGGTAGGTTGAGACGTGTTGCATTCACTCAGACATTTCAGATGGCACCGGACATTTCAGTGCTCAATTTGAGAGATCCGCAAGTATCTCCGTGTGTTTGGCTCAGCTTTCATGTCAAATTCAAAGAGTGTTCAGAGACTGGAGGTAAAGGATGTAACATAGACACTTCACAAGATTTCAGAGCGTTTGTCACTGACATCGAGACGGCAGGGACCTTATTTTTCAGAGCTTTGGTGTGCATTGTTATTCACAACATTTGAGAGTTGGTGCATTTCTTTCTCAGTTAATTGTCGGTTTCCTCAGTTTTCAACTTGTGAGTCGTTTGATACAACTTGCAACTGACAGCATCAGACGTAGAGTCGAAGCATGGCTGCAGTGGGACCTGTACCGTTGGAGGAAGCCTTGAGAAAGGGTAGTTCTGATTTGCGGTTCACTTTGTCTCGGAACGATGTGACTGATCAGCTTCAAGCAGCATTCTTCAACAATGGGATTACTACGATCCAGAAGTTCTCTAGCTTTTTCAGGTCTGAAGATGATTTGATTGCTGTGCTCAGAGATTCTTTTGCGACGGATGCTGCACAAGGCCTTGAGGCCAGGTCACAGGTAGCATCGATCATTTGCAGCTGGCGTGAGACTCAGACGAAGATGAAAAGACAAGCAGAGGTTGAAGCAGAGATGGACACTAGAGAGTGGACAAAGCCGATAGCTACAGGTGACTACATAAATCTCAGGACAGCATTCATGCGGGTCTATGGGAAGATTGAAGATAGGGTAACACCCTCCAAAGAATATTTGGAGAAGAAGTTGCAAGAGCTGGAGAATGGGGAATTCCGTGCAGAAAACATGTCAGAAGTTGTCTTGAAGGATGAAGTTGATCCTGATGTCATGGTGCCCATCTTCGATTCTAAGGGAAGCTTGTCGGTTAAGCGAGGATCTACATCAGTGCCATTACCAACAGGTCCTGAGCAGTTGCGTCGGCGCCTTTCAGTGATGTTGCATGCAATACTTATGCTTGCGTTGAAACATTCAAACAGAGAGGAAATCCAAGATGTCACACGTGACTTGTTTGAACGTTGCAAAGATTACCTTCTTGGTGACTACGTCTGGGGCCTTACATCTACAGACTAGCAGGGAAATCAGATTCAGACGCCACCGTGGAGCTTGATCCTCAGTTATGAGCAGGCCATCAGGAAACGTGCCTACAACTTGATGATCACGGACCACATCAGACTTGGTGCGGCACTTGAGCAAGCTTGGAAATGCCCAACAACAAAGGAAAGGAATTTTATTACTCCACTGGCTCTTTACAGTAAGAGGTCTTTCTCGAGCAATGCGAACTGGGGTGAATGGAATCCAAAGGGAAAAGGCAAGAGCAACAAGGGACAACCTCAGCAGAAGGGAAAATCCAAGGGTAAGTCAAGTGGAGTGGCGCCTGATGGTACAAAAATTTGCTTCAGGTTCAATCAGGGCAAGTGCACATATCAGAAATGCAAGTTTGCACACATATGCAATCGTTGCTTCAAGAAGGGTCACAATGGGCTGAACTGCAAAGANCAAGTGCACATATCAGAAATGCAAGTTTGCACACATATGCAATCGTTGCTTCAAGAAGGGTCACAATGGGCTGAACTGCAAAGAGGAGAAGCCTGCACCTGACACCACAGGAACCCACTGACCATTGAGTGACGGTGCATCGAATAGCAAGCGTCCAACTTCGAAGCAAGTTTGTCGGGTGCTCTATGTTTTTTCTGGGAAACCTAGGAAAAACTCGGTTTCATCATGGCTGCATAAACTGTCGAAAAGACTTGGCATAGCTGTGGAAGTTGAGATGGTCGACATACAGGTCCGTCCGTTTCTTGATCTCACTTGCATGAAGGTTCAACAATCATTTGAAACAAGATTGAGTCTGGACGATACTTTGCGGTTCTTTTCAGTCCACCTTGCAGTACATTTTCCAGGGTGGTTTGGGCTAACAGGCGTGGACCTCGACCTTTGCGTTCATTTGTTTGGCCTCGAGGTTTCAATAGATTGAAATGGACAGAAAGGAAACGTGCCAATTGGGGTAACACAATGGCTGATTTCACTTTTGAGGGCTTCAAGATGCAGGCTGTCAAGGTTGGGGGCNAGATTGAAATGGACAGAAAGGAAACGTGCCAATTGGGGTAACACAATGGCTGATTTCACTTTTGAGGGCTTCAAGATGCAGGCTGTCAAGGTTGGGGGCATGGCTCTTTTTGAGCAACCGGAAGACTTGGGAGCAGTCAAGAGCGGGACAAACATNCACTTTTGAGGGCTTCAAGATGCAGGCTGTCAAGGTTGGGGGCATGGCTCTTTTTGAGCAACCGGAAGACTTGGGAGCAGTCAAGAGCGGGACAAACATCGGTGTCCGCCCAGCCAGCATGTGGCAATGGACTCAGTTTCATGAACTTCTAGCCTCTGACTTTGTGGGAACAGTTGCATTCTACCAACAGGACTTTGGGACAGAGTACTTGAAGCCTACACGTTTATTGCTTGGACATTTTCGCAATACACACATTTCTTTTTGTGAAGGGCCNTCCACAGTTTGATGATCAAGGTTTTTATGCAGGACCGTTGCAACAACGTGCAGCAAGCAGACAGTTGGTGGGGGCCTCTGGAAATGCATTTGCCACGACAGGCACTGAACAATGGCCATCTGAACTTTGCAGATGGATTGCAATGTCAATTTTACAGCAGTTTCAATCAACATTACAACAACCTGTTGACAATCCTGTCCTCGCTGACGAAGGGGTTAAGGAGACCTCAGACAGGATGGAGTTTCCCATCTTGCCCCCAGACGGAGATAAACTGGCTGGGGGAGTTGGCAAGCCTCGAATGTGCCAACAACCTGGAAAGGAAAGAGAGTTTCATGACGGGGCAGGCTTGACATCGATGGGCAGATGGGACGTTGAGCAAAGAGTTTGGTGTGAGAGTGATTTCTGGAAGGAGCTTCGATACAAAACCATGGAACTGATCATCAGACACTTGCCTGATGAGAGAGCTTTGGATAGGGCTTGCTTTGAGATGGCGGTGAAGGGGGAGAGTGGATGTGGCTTGGTACAAGANGGAACTGATCATCAGACACTTGCCTGATGAGAGAGCTTTGGATAGGGCTTGCTTTGAGATGGCGGTGAAGGGGGAGAGTGGATGTGGCTTGGTACAAGACGAAACGCTCAAGAACAACTTGCGGATTCTTTGGATTGGCTTGTTGAAGAAGCATGGAAGCCGACAGCAAAGGTTAGACTACAAGGCCACTGGACAACCCTTTTACCTTAGACTGCTCAAAGAGCTGCTTTCCTTTGCAGGGGATGCGGATCACAAGTTCTTGCTTCAGGGAGAGACGGGGTTTCCGGTGGGGGTCATCACACCGCTTCCACGGACCCCGCACATCTTTGAAGAGCAGACGAGTTGGAAGCTTGAGGATGATCCACACATGCAAGAGGAAGTGTGGAGGTCAAACTACCAGTCGGTAGATCAGCACGTTGACTTTGTCAGGCAGCACTTTGCAGAAGAGTGTGCGGANTGATCCACACATGCAAGAGGAAGTGTGGAGGTCAAACTACCAGTCGGTAGATCAGCACGTTGACTTTGTCAGGCAGCACTTTGCAGAAGAGTGTGCGGAGGGGATGATGGAGAAAATTAGCTTGGAAGAGGCGAAAACCCGGTATGGGGACAAGGTAGCAGTTTCTTCTTTGGCAGTTCTTGTGGAGGACAACCACCAGGGGAAGAAGCGCATCATCCACGATGCAACTCATGGGACTAAAGTGAACAACCGTATTCGGTGCAGGGACAAGGTCAGGAGTCCTAGTGCAAGGGAGAAACAGTATCTTCTTGCCTACTTCCAGCAGAGGAGAAAATCTGTCTTCAGTCTTGTTGGCGATATCAGCAAGGCACATCGGCGGTTTCTTCATGCTCCAAATGAGAGGGGTCTCTTAGCTTGCAGGATCTTGCCGACGGATGACCACATATACATAAATTGTGTGGGCACTTTTGGAGTAGCTTGTGCGAGCTATTGGTGGGGCAGAATTGCTGGTTGCGGGGTGAGATTGGTACATGAGTTGCTGGGCCCTACAATGCCTATCGAACTTTTGATATTTGCAGATGATGTTGAGTCCATAGCTGCAGACTCTGGTGGCCGACGAGGGATCACCTTGTCCTATCTTTTTCTGTCAGCCCTTGGGTTCCCCTTCAAGTGGGCCAAACAACGGGGGGGATTGCGTGTGGAGTGGATTGGGCTCTACACGGACTATCCTTCTTACAGACTGGGCTTGTCGCCGAAGAGAGCTGTTTGGATGCGGGACTGGGTGCATGGTTTGGCTACAAAGGGATCAGTCACTGCAAAGGAGTTCCGAACAGGGTTTGGGGAGGCTTGGTTTCTCAGCACTTGCACTTGTTTGGGAGAGGCCGTTTTTGGGGCCACTTTACAGTTGGGCTGCAGCCATTAGGAGCAAGAAAGGGTATCTCAAGATACCTGCCATGCTACGTACATTGCTTTTATTCCTTGCACAGAGATTCGATGAGGGGGGCAGTTTGCAGGAAGCCCCACCATTGACGACAGACGACATGTCGAAGGACGATTTGGTGTTCTTCACAGATGCAAAGGCCACTGAGCATGGAGCTTGGGTAGGGGGTTTCAAATGTGATTCCTCCGGCAAAGTGCTAGCATGGTTCTCTGAGGAGGTTGATGCAAGTTGGGCAGATTGGTTGAGTTATAGGAGGGATCCAAAGAGGGTCATTGCTTCTCTAGAGTTGCTTGCGAGCTTGATAGCTTTGAAGTTGTGGATGCCGGAAGGAAGCCGAGACCTCAGTGCAAAATGTTGGATCCGTGGAATGACAGATAATCTTTCCAATACATTTGCTGTGGCGAAATTCATGTCGACGAAATTTCCTTTGACGGTTTTGGTCATGGAGTTGTCTGAGAGTTTGAGGATTTCTAGATGTTTTCTCAGATTGACCTGGGTACCACGTGAGTCGAATCAGCTTGCAGATGATTTGACGAACTTGAAGTTCGATGCCTTTGACATGAGAGACCGAGTGCGTTGGTACCCGAAGGAACAGCAGTGGCACGTTTATGAAAGGTTCATGAAACATGCAAAAGATTTTCATGAAGAAATGAAAACTCGAAAGGCAGAACCGAAAGCGCCGTTAGCTCCAAAATCAAAGAAACGCAAAGCCCTGGGTCCGTGGTGAAAGTTGTGGACGACCTCGGAAAAGGGGCAGACATGGCTCGGTAGCCACACCGGACCAATTGGATTGTGTGGCAAAGTCATACTCCCCAGTGGTTGTGGNGACATGGCTCGGTAGCCACACCGGACCAATTGGATTGTGTGGCAAAGTCATACTCCCCAGTGGTTGTGGTATCCAACAACTTGAAAGAATAATGAAAAGAAAAAGGAGACCAGAATTTGATCAAGGGCGTTATTATCAAAGTGCGTGTGAACGGCGTGCACAATTAAGAATGAAAATATATGACATAGCGCTTTGGTATATTTTTATAGTTTGGTTGACCTAGATTTGTAAAGCGTAGGACGACGCCGGTTTTTGTAGTTAACACCTGGGAGGGTTTAGGGAGGGTTTATGCGCTTACTTAACTAGTACATCCCATTGCTTTTGACATCTTTTTGCTTTTGGCATCCCTTTGCTTTTGACATGCGTTTGCTTTTGACATGCGTTTGCTTTTGACATCCCTTTGCTCTGTGACATTCATTGCTTTGTGACATCCATTGCTTTGTGACATTCACTGCTCTGTGACATCCATTGCCTTGAGACATCTGCTGCTCTGCAGATCACTTTTCATAACACGGAAGTATAGGCTTCTAAACGGAGGGCTAATTATTTTAGGATTTTTTTGATCAGTTTCGGGATTTTTTTTGGATTCCTTCTTTCCTGCTTCTCTGCTTTTCTGCTTCTCTGTTTTTTTCATTCCCTTGCTTTTCCTGCTTCTCTGCTTTTCCTGCTTTTCCGTTTTTTTTTGTTTTTCCTGCTTTTTTTTGTTTTTTCTGTTTCTTTGCTTCTTTGCTTTTCTGCTTCTCTGCTTTTCTGCTTCTCCGCTCTTTAAATGAAACCCTGAATGAAGCCCTGAATGAAACCCTACATGAAACCCTAAATGAAACCTAAAGAAACCCTGAGAAAAACCCTAAATGAAACCTTACAGAAACCTTACATGAAACCCTTCATGAAACCCTTAATGAGACCCTACATGAAACCCTAAATGAAAGCCTACAGAAACGCTGAATGAAACCTACATGAAATCCTACATGAAACCCTAAATGAAACCCTGCATGAAACCTTCAATGAAACCCTTAATGAAACCCTAAGGAAACCCGAAAAAAAACCTTCAAAAAACCCACAGTGAAACCCAAAAAAATTCTAAATGAACGCCTAAAGAAAACCCTAAAGAAACCTTAAAGAAACCCTAAATTAAACCCTGAATGAAACCCTGAATGAGACCCTACATGAAACCCTACATGAAAGCCTACATTAAACCCTAAATGAAACCCTGAATGAAACCCTAAATGAAACCCTACATGAAACCCTAAATGAAACCCTAAATGAAGTCATACATGAAACCCTACATTAAACCCTAAATGAAACCCTAAATGAAACCCTACATGAAACCCTAAATGAAACCCTAAAGAAAACCCGAAAGAAAACCCTAAAAAAAACTTAAATGACACCCTACATGAAACCCTGAATGAAACCCTAAAGAAACCCTACATGAAACCCTAAATGAAACCTTACAGAAACCCTGAATGAAACCCTTAGTGAAACTGTCAGATTTCCACATGTCATCACTTCCAATCTGTGATGAACGCTGCAGTGGCTCCTAGCCTGACGACAAAAGGTGTGATGCTCCGGTGAACACGTGCTGCCAAACATGGCAGCGGAGCCATGGCGTTGGCTTGTGAATGTGGTGTTGGTGGTGGCACTACATCAAGATCTATCCCACCTACATGACCAGGGACACCACCGCCAATTCGATGAGCCCAATGTATGCTCAGGATGGAATCTCACGAGGCATTTTGCCTGTGACATGCAGTTTGAGGATGAGCCGGCCAAGAACTACATGCTGGAGGATGTGCTCACCATGGACTTTGACATGGATGGTGAGATGGCGGCCGAGCAAGTTTCAAAGTATGACCTCAACATCCCCAAGTCCATCTTCGAAGATGATGTGACTATGAATGGCAGTTGCATTTTCCTGGTGAACTGCGGCTATGAGATGGTCGATGAGCAGAACAACACCCGTGCTGGAGGTCTATGGCATGGAGCCTGCTGCAACTCTGGTGAGTGGATTGGAACCACTCCAGGTGATAAGGGATTGGACCCCTTTGACAGCCCTTGGAGGATTGGCACCTTCATGGCGATGGCTGTGTGGATGATGGCAGCGGCATCAGTGCTTGTGACATTCAGGAGCTCTACGACCAGACTTGCGGCTTTGGTGGAGCCCTATGCATCTGCGACTACAACATGGTGTATGACCTGGTTGTCCTCACATCCTATGACCTCATTGGTCCTTGCTGGAATCATGATCTTCCTGCTCTACATGCACTACATCATGGCGAACAAGCAGGTGAAGTTGAAGTCAAGGAGCCACTTGGGCCCATGCAGGAAGAGGAAAAGGGCAACCCCAGGACACGATGGCAATGTCATTTACGTCTGCGTGGTTTGATTTTCATGGCCCTCTATTTGGAGGTTGGTGGCATGGATGCGCAGCAAGCCACTGACATGCTGACCCGCATAAAGGATTTGAGTCAAGCTGAAACTCAGGCGGGCAATACAGCATCCAACTTGATGAATGAATTTCAATCAGGACAAGGCAAAGGTGGATCACGCTTTGGGGATGGTGCAAAGATTCTCAGAACACCTGATGTGTTTGAAGTGGATGATCCCGTGAAGTACACCCTTTGGCGTGAGCAATTCATCAATTGGATCACCTTCTGCGACCCCAAGTATGGTGACCTGATTCGAGATGTAGAAGCTTTGGACATTGTGGAACCCCTTGGAGCGTTGGAACCCAACATCAGGGAACTTGGCATCAAGCTCTACAGCATTCTCAGCTCCTATCTTCGTGGCCCTGCACTTCAAGTTGTGAGATCCTGCAGTAACGACAGGAATGGTTTTGCAGTTTGGCACAAGCTGAAGAGTTTGTACGCTCCCAGGGCAAGACCAAGGGCTTTAGCAATTGGCCAAGCAATCATGCAACATCCTGCATTTGGAGGCCAAAAGTCGATGCTTGAGAATCTTCTTCAATTTGATTCTCTTTTGGATCAATATGAACTGGCAAGTGGACAAAAGATGCCAGATGACTTGACAGTTTCAACAATTTTGAGGTGCATCGACGCTCCAACGAGACGACACTTGGAGATGGTCATGGATGAGACCTATACGTATGGCAAGCTGAAGGAGAAGCTCATTTTGCTGGACAAGAACACCAAGAGCTGGTCTGGTGATGGCTTCCTCAAATCCCTCCAGGCCATTCAGAACCCTTCGACATCGAGCACTACGGCATCCCAAGGTCCAGTTCCCATGGAGGTGGATCAAGTGTCTTATGGACACAAAGGCAAAGGGAAGAACAAGGGCAAGAGCGGCAAAGGCAAGAAAGGTGGATGGTTTGTGGCAAGTCCTATGGAAAGGGCAAATCAAAGAGCAAGCACAAGGGCAAGAAAGGAAAGAGCAAGAACAAAGGGAAGCAGTCCTACAAAGGAAAGGGCTATGGCAATGGCAACAACAATACATGCAGACTGTGTGGTCAACAAGGCCACTGGGGCAATGAATGTCCCAACAGGAACAACGTCAGCCAGGTGAACGATCAAAATGGTGCAGCACAAGGTCAACCTGTTGATGCTGCAAGCGTTGGTGGAACTACATCGACGAGGAGAACTTCGGTTGGATCAGCTTCAACGACATCCCAGTCGACTACTTCGAGGGCAAGCAACATCAGAAGAGTCAAGCTCTACAACGTTGCAACTCCCCCTCTGTCTGGCCCTGAAATCTACGAGCTGGACAGCNGTCGACTACTTCGAGGGCAAGCAACATCAGAAGAGTCAAGCTCTACAACGTTGCAACTCCCCCTCTGTCTGGCCCTGAAATCTACGAGCTGGACAGCAACGCAGATGTGGATGAATGGTACTCTGCTTGCATGGTGCGTTTGGACTATGAGGTGTTCAACATGGCGGCTGGAGATGAAGCTGATGGAGGTGAAGAGTGGAAACAAGATCCTCTCTATGTCTGGTATGGCAACATCTGCCATGACTTTGACAAGGTGAAGTGTTCAGCTGACGATGATGTGGATTGGTACCATGTCAGGGCAGTGCCATTGCAAGATGCTCAGTTGATTGTGTTGGATAGTGGTGCAGATATCAGTCTTTTGCCCCAGTCAATGTGCGAGAAAGGGACTAGCCGTAAGCTTGGGAGAACGGTTTTGCAAGATGCTCAAGGCAGTCGTTTAGAAACGTATGGAAAACGTTCAGCTCAGTTGGAGTGTGAAGGATGCAACGATGATCTGGTTGTCATAGAGGATGATTTCATTGTGGCTTCAGTTCAATCTCCTTTGATCAGTCTTGGAAGGCTTTTGCACAAAGGTTGGAGTTTGCAGCCTTCTTCATCAGCTGAAGCCGGTGTCAACTTGGTCACTCCTGATCGTTGCTGTGAAGTTCCATTGTGCTTCAAGAAGAACTCTCTGGCATTGCATGCCCACATCAGGATGGTCAACATGGTTGAGGAGGACGTTCCTACATCATTTCCTTTGACTTCCATTGAGGAGCAGGACGAGCCCATGGATGAGGAAGACGATGAAGAGATGCTGGTGATTCAGACCATCATGGAGCCCAACCGTGAGCTGCTGGCTCGAATCTTTAGGCGTGGATGGGGTCATGCCTGCCAGCACAACGTTTCTGGATCCAAGTTTGCTGTTTCCAGTTGGTTCATGGCCAAGAAGAAGCACTCTCATTCAACTTGGTGATTTTCGTTGGGAGGTTGTTGAGCACTGCGTCCTCTACTCCACCAAGGAGAACATTGCTGGCGAGATTGAAGAGTGCAAGGGCAAGCCTACGATGGTTATGACCATTCTTCATTCCAAGGAAGAGCCCCTGGATGACTTTGGAGAAGTCTCTGGTGAAAATGTCGTTCCTGCTGGTGGCAGAACGTTGGATGCATCAAGCTTCATGTTTGCAACTGAACCTTCAGTTCCTCAAGAGCTTCAAGAAGGTCTCAAGCCCGAAGAACTTGAACAACTCGATCAAGACCGTGGTCTTTTCAAGGAGCTGGAGAAGTTCGAATGGACGTTTGAGAACAAGGACAGTTTAATGGTTGTGGTTGGAAGTACGATGATCAAGAAGGACAGCAGCATTGCTTTGATGAGGGCTGGTGCTGAGTACTTGGGAATTTCCAAGTCAGGATCCAAAGAGACATTGTGGACAAGACTCAACCAGTCCGTGCAGAAGTTCGAACATCAACGACTTTTCCAAGATGCCAACAAGCTGTACCGTGAGGAAATGGAGATCAAGGGCATCAAGCCTCAAGCTCAACCAAGGGCACCTTCAGACCAAGAGCGGATGCTGCATGAGCATACGCATCTGCCTTTTCGACCTTGGTGTGACTTTTGTGTATCCTGCAAGAGCAAGATGGATGCACAACGACCAGTTGATGATGCTCCTGAAGGTCGACGTGAAGGTCCCTCCATGCAGATTGACTACTGCTATGGCAAGATCGCTCCTGGAGATCCTGCAATCACTGTTTTGGTTGGTTTGGACTGTCAGACCAAAATGCTGACAGCAATGCCTGTGGAAACCAAAGGTTCAAATTTACGTGGCCAAGCTGAACATCTCACGAGGTTTTCTTTGATGATGAACCACTTGGACAAGCTGGAATTGGTGGCTGATTCAGAGCCGACTATGCTCAGTCTTTGCCAAAGCGTTTCTTTGATGAGGCAGCACTTGGGTTTCGAGACGGTGATTTCACATGGGCGGCCAGGAGATAAAGGTCGAACAGCTCAAGTAGAGCGGGCAATCCAAACACTTCGTAGACAAGCATCTACACTGCTTCACATGGCAGAGCAGAAGTGCGAGTTGAGACTTCCTGGAACCCATGCTCTAGTACCATGGTCCTACATCCATGCGGCATGGTTGCTCAACCGCTTCCACAACCATAGCACCATCAAAACTTCACCATTTCAACTTGCTTTTGGAAGATCCTATGCAGGACGTGTGGCATGTTTTGGTGAGACAGTGATGGTTTTGCATCGAAGAGGCCTGAATTGCAAAGCAGGTCCTCAATGGGTGCCAGGCATTTGGCTGGGCAAATCTGAACAAGAAGATTTACATGTTGTGGCAGCTCCAGAAGGCATTCTTCGTGGAAAAGCAATCAGGAGAACAGCAGAACCTTGGAGAGGAGTATGGCTGTTCATGGTGAATCAGAAACCGTATCAACCTTCTGGGAGGAAGTCCAATCTTCGAAGTCTTCGACTTGGAGCCCCAGCTACTCCAAAGCCGGTGTCTGACATGCACGAAGGCAACACGACTACGATGCCAAAGATGTCATTGACTATGCCCGGAAGCACCCAGAAGATTCAGATCATGATGATGATGTGGATGATGTGGAGATTGATGAGACGGCTGATTTGAAGCGTGAGAAAAGCGAGGGCAGTTTCATGCCAAGAAAGTCTGCAAGGCTTGAGGATGAAAGTTCAGGTCAAGTTCAAGATAGCCACAAGAGAAGTGCATCAGCATCGGGCAGCAACAATCCATCAATGCTGGACGACATCCCGGTGATTGAATCTCAGTTCAAAGCCCCACGTTTGAGTCCTGAGGGAAGTCCTACCTCTGGTCCTCTCTACTCCCCTCACTTTGCTGGTAGCATCAACAATGTGCAGTTTGGTGCAACTGATGATGACCATTGGGAGCAGGACATCATGGACTACATGATGATGTTCTTCCTGGAGAAGATCCTTTAGATGATGAAGTGATCGATGAAGGCAAGCCCCCTGAACTTCCAGCAGATGAGCTGGAGAAGCTTGACATTCAAGCTGGCTTCACTGAGATCGAGCGTTTGCTGAAGATGGGTGTTTTGAAAGAGCCCACAGAAGATGATCTTTCCCAGGGCACAATCCTCACAACAAGGATGGTCTTCGACTGGCGTTTTCGAGAAAATGGATGGCTTCGTCGTGGACGCTATGTGGCCCGTGAGTTCAAGGGAAATGATCGTGGAAGCTCAGAGACATTCGCCCCTACATCGGGGATTGGCTCCAGGTTGGTTCTTTTGCTTTACATTTGCCTGAGGTGGTTCTTAAGCTTCATGGACGTGAAAGACGCTTTCTTGCTGGTTCCCCAACAGGAGAAGGTTTTGGTCGAGAAGCCTGTTTGGTATGCAGGAGAAGGTCACACTCAGTATTGGACCTTGTCAAAATGCCTGCCTGGCCAGAGAAATGCAGCAGCGAGATTCTTCAGTTTCCTTTGTGACCATTTGTCCTCACTTGGGTTTTCCAGCAGTCCTCTCCTTCCAAGCTTGTTCAGGCATTCAGAACGTGATCTGGTTCTATGTTCCCATGTTGATGATTTGATTGTCTGCGGTTCTCAAGGAGATGTAGCATGGTTGGTGAATGAGCTGGAACAACGATTTACTTTGTCTGGAGGAGGATTGGTACCTGCTGCAGACCAAGATCCCAAAGAACCAGTTCGTTTTCTCAAGAAGAGGCACTTTTTCACAGGTGCTGGTGTTGTGATTTCACCCCTTGAGAAATACATCGAGGGGCTGGTGAAAGCCCACAAGATGGAAAATCGAAAGCCAAAGGCAACACCCGACATAGCTTTGGACTGTTTGGATGGTGATGAGCTGGACGATGTGGACAAGCACACTTTTCGATCCAGCATGGGCACTTTGCTCTATCTGAGCCAAGATCGTGTGGACATCCAACATGCAGTACGAAATTTGTCTCAGTGGATGTCAAGGCCTACAAGACCTGCACTTGATGGAGTTCGACATTTGGTCCTCTACCTGAAAGGCACTCCCACCTATGGCGTCTTCCTTCCCTACACCGTTGCGAGCAACAGCAAGCTGGAGGAAATTCATGGAAAGAGTTCAAGCTGCTTTGATGGTGAACGTGTTGAAGTGTTCACAGACAGCGATTGGGCTGGTGACAAATCAAACACTGAGCGGCGACGTCATTCAGTATCCNACGTGTTGAAGTGTTCACAGACAGCGATTGGGCTGGTGACAAATCAAACACTGAGCGGCGACGTCATTCAGTATCCTCTGGCATGGTGTTTGTCAATGGGCGCCTAGCAACAGCATGGAGCAGAACACAGAAATCCATCGCTCTATCAAGCTGTGAGAGCGAGTACCTTGCTTCTGCTGGTGGTGGTGCTGAAGGTCTTTACATTGGAAGACTTTGGGAATTTTTGGTGCGCAAGGATGTCTCCATTGCGGTGGTCATTGACTCAAGCTCTGGAAAGGCCTTTGCTCAAAGGCTTGGAGTTGGCAGGATGAAGCACATAGATGTGAAGTTTCTTTGGCTTCAACGCTGTGTCAAAGAACAACTGCTAGCTATGGAGAGCGTTGGAACCCTTTTCAATGTGGCCGACTTAGGCACCAAGAAGCTCAACAAGGTGCGGCGATTGTTCCTCATGTTTTTGATGAACATTGTGGAGTTCAACGACGAGCTCGATTGCTATGTGCCTGTGGGCGAGGATGAGTACAACGACCACATGCAGAAGAAGATGATCGGACAGAACATGAAGGCAGTACGTCAAGTGATGGCCCAAACGATAGCAGGTGGCATGGAGAACTTCAAGCCCAAGATCTCAACATCGATGGTTCGTGCTATGACTTTGTTGGCAATGCAGCCAATGGTCAAAGGCGTGAAGTTGGACGAACTCAAGCTCGAAGCTTTGCTGGTGAAGAGCTACATCGAGATCTTCATGGAGAACACTTACTTTTTGTTTGTGTATGGCATGGTTTTCTTCATTGCCGGGGGAGATGGTTTTGGATCAAAGACAAGATCCTCATGTACTGGCCCAGGAGGAGAGTGGTTGAATATGTGGACGATTGGGACCCAGTTCGATGCGAGCTTCGACACTTCCGCATCTTATCTTCAGCAGAAGATGCATGGAGCGGCGAGGAGTACTTTCGAGAAACTCCCAAAGGACTGGCCAAGTATGTGCGGCCGGACAGGAAGAGACGTTTCAAGTACGACATGAGAGAAGTGGATCCTTTGGAGGCTTATCAGATGACAAGCGATGAAAGTGCTGAGGAAGAAGCTCCAGAACATGATACTCCTATGGAAGTGGACGAGGTGGCCAATCCAGAAGAACCTCCACAAAATGATCATGGAGATGGAGAACATGATTCAAACGTGACTGCTGAACCAGTCGAGCTACCAGGATCACCTTCCCACAGCTCTCAGGGAGACCCTGGTCCCTTGCCAATTGTTGGGACCGACTGGGAAGACATTGAGACGATCCTACGACATTTTCCTGCACGACAAGCAGAACGCGCTGACCGTGTGAGAGAAGTAGCTTTGTTTGAACAACATATGTTCAAAGAGTATTGTAAGGTTCACCTCATGACATTGTTTCCCCAGCAGCCTGACATGATGTGGGATTACGCTGGCTGGTGGACACGATCAGAGCGCCATGGGTATTCAGTTTTCCAGGATATCGTCATTCGAGGCCAATATTTGGAAAACTTTGGTTCCTTTTGTGAGCAGTGGTTCATCCATCAAGACTATGAATACAGTACCCATGGTAGCAACGATTGAATGTAGCATTGTAGCAAATGGATCCTTCATTTCATCCAGGATCAAGTTGAGGAGGAGTGTCAGATTCTTTCGACATTCCAACATGTCATTTCCTTTCCACATGTCATCACTTCCAATCTGTGATGAACGCTGCAGTGGCTCCTAGCCTGACGACAAAAGGTGTGATGCTCCTGAATGAGACCCTACATGAAACCCTCAGTGAAGTCCTACATGAAACCCTACATGAAACCCTAAATGAACCCTACATGAAACCCTACATGAAACCTTGAATGAAACCTTGAATGAAACCCTACGTGAAACCCTAAATGAAGACCCTAAAGAAAAACCCTAAATGAAACCCTAAAGAAAACCCTAAATGAAACCCTAAAGAAAACCCTAAAGAAACCCTAAAGAAACCCTAAATGAAACCTTGAATGAAACCCTGGATGAAACCCTTAATGAGACCCTACATGAAACCCTACATGAAACTCTACATGAAACCCTGAATGAAACCCTAAATGAAACCCTACATGAAACCCTAAATGAAACCCTAAAGAAACCCTTCATGAAACCCTTAATGAGACCCTACATGAAACCCTAAATGAAACCCTAAATGAAATGAAACTTTAAGAAACCCTGAAAAAAACCCTAAAGAAACCCTAAAGAAACCCTAAATGAAACCCTAAAGAAACCCTAAATGAAACCCTAAAGAAAACCCTAAAGAAACCCTAAAGATACCCTAAATGAAACCCTGAATGAAACCCTGAATGAAACCCTACATGAAACCCTAAATGAAACCCTAAATAAAACTCTAAATGAAACCCTAAATGAAACCCTAAAGAAACCCTCACGTAGCAAATATCATGCAAAATGAGGTGTTGAAGTGCCGAAATGTAGCAAATACCATTCAAAATGGAATGCAAACATGCTCAAATGTAGCAAATACCATTCAAAATGGAATGCGAACATGCCAAAATATAGCAAATACCATGCCAAATGGAAGGTGAACATGCCAAAATGTAGCGAATACCAGGCAAAATGGAAGGTGAACATGCAAATGTAGCAAATACCATGCAAAATGACAGGTTCTAGTTCCAAACTGTTGCAAATACAAGGCAAATGGAGCCAGGAAACAAATCCAAAAAAAAACCCAAAACTGATCCAAAAAAAATCCTAAAACTATTCTGAACCCCTTCTAAACTTCCTTTGATTAGGTAAAACAAGTCATAGTGTTGACCCAGGATTAGTCAACCCCTGGTTTACTCACACTGGTAGTAATTCATTTCACGATTTTCGGGATGTAATGCCCCCCTTTTTCGATAGTCAGGGTTTAGTTTCATCCGGGGTTAATATTATCCAATGGTCGCCATTCCTTGACATGCAGAGTGGCCGAGAAAGTGTTGCGTGATATCGTCAAAGTGTATCCTTGCAACAGACCCAAGTTTGGTTTCCATGAAACAATGTTTTCTAAGCTCACGCCTGGGAAGACAGGAACCCCCCCCCCCACTGTCAGGGTTGAGGAGATTTGAAGGTGTTGCATGTAAGGTGTCCGCACCATCGCAGCTGCAGGGAGGACTGACAGGTTCACTTTGATTTTCTAGACCGAAACTGTCACTGGTTTTTTTGCAGAGTTTCAAAATTTGCGTTTCTAGACAGCGTTTGTCGTTGCTTCCTGGCCATTCACTCCGAATTTCATTTCATGTCATTGTTTTGTCGTATACTATACGATTTCCCCGCCAATGTTGTTGGCATCCTGTTGCAGGACCAAGTTCGTTCACGGCCATGATCGAGACATGACCAAGTTCGTTCACGGCGATGATCGAGACATGGCAATTCATAGTACCTTTACCCAGGCAGTCGATGCAGGATTGCTAGGAGAACTTCTCGCTGCGCGATTGGTTCGTCACTCATGTCATTAGTTGGTGAGGTCCTTAAGGTTCATGCTGGGTTCCTGCCAGAAAATGATGGCAGCATCAAAGCAAGACTTCCGTACCACCAAATGAACGTTCATGCAGCTGCTTCTCTTCACACAGGAATGGGTGGACAGAGATCAGGTTTTAGCTGAGTCTTGCTCTTATAGAATTGTAATTTGACAAGGCCTAGACAGACCTGACAGGTCTTCAGTTTGCACATTGTGAGAATTTTAGTGAGACGGAAATCTTGGCACAGTTGCGAGCAACAGGAGGCCTCAATGCCTTTAGCCTCCAAGGTGAAAGGGAGAATNTTTGCACATTGTGAGAATTTTAGTGAGACGGAAATCTTGGCACAGTTGCGAGCAACAGGAGGCCTCAATGCCTTTAGCCTCCAAGGTGAAAGGGAGAATTCTGCGGTTGAAGCTTTCGCAAGTGGATTCTGCCAGCATGGAACGTTTCCGCTTCTATACTATCAATCCAGGTAGGCTGTCTTCCAGTTCACAACAGTTGGACATGNGGAACGTTTCCGCTTCTATACTATCAATCCAGGTAGGCTGTCTTCCAGTTCACAACAGTTGGACATGCTCTCCAAAGGTACCAAAGCATTCTAAATCACTCAAGCATTTTCGACCACCCCTTACTATCAACCGATTGCATATCATTGGTAGGCGGTCTGTCCAATTCGATTGGTTGAGGTTCAAACGATTGATGTTGGCTTCCNTGGCTTCCTGCCAGAAAAATCAAGGCAGCATCAGAGCAAGACTTCCGTGCCACCAAATGAACGTTCATGCAGCTGCTTCTCTTCACACAGGAATGGGTGAACAGCGATCAGGTTTTAGCTGAGTCTTGCTCTTATAGAATTGTAATTTCACAAGGCCTAGACAGACCTGACAGGTCTTCAGTTTGCACATTGTGAGAATTTTACTGAGACGGAAATTTTGGCACAGTTGGGAGCAACAGGAGGCCTCAATGCCTTTAGCCTGCAAGGTGAAAGGGAGAATTGTGCGGTTGAAGCTTTCGCAAGTGGATTCTGCCAGCACGGAACGTTTCCGCTTCTATACTATCAATCCAGGTAGGCTGTCTTCCAGTTCACAACAGTTGGACATGCTCTCCAAAGGTACCAAAGCATTCTAAATCACNGTAGGCGGTCTGTCCAATTCGATTGGTTGAGGTTCAAACGATTGATGTTGGCTTCCTGCCAGAAAAATCAAGGCAGCATCAGAGCAAGACTTCCGTGCCGCCGAATGAACGTTCATGCAGCTGCTTCTCTTCACACAGGAATGGGTGGACAGCGATCAGGTTTTAGCTGAGTCTTGCTCTTATAGAATTGTAATTTCAAAAGGCCTAGACAGACCTGACAGGTCTTCAGTTTGCACATTGTGAGAATTTCAGTGAGACTGAAATCTTGGCACAGCTGGAAGTAACAGGAGGCCTCAGTGCGTTTATCCTCCAAGTGAAAGAGAGAACTGTGCGATTGAAGCTTTCGCAAGTGGATTCTGCCAGCATGGAACGTTTCCGCTTCTATACTATCAATCCAGGTAGGCTGTCTTCCAGTTCACAACAGTTGGACATGNTCGCAAGTGGATTCTGCCAGCATGGAACGTTTCCGCTTCTATACTATCAATCCAGGTAGGCTGTCTTCCAGTTCACAACAGTTGGACATGCTCTCCAAATGCACCAAAGCATTCTAAATCATTCAAACATTTTCGACCACCCCTTACTATCAACCGATTGCATATCATTGGTAGGCGGTCTGTCCAATTTGAGTGGGTGGGGTTCAAACGATTGATGTTGGCTTCCTCCCAGAAAAATCAAGGCAGCATCAGAGCAAGACTTCCGTGCCGCCAAATGAACGTTCATGCAGCTGCTTCTCTTCACACAGGAATGGGTGGACAGAGATCAGGTTTTAGCTGAGTCTTGCTCTATAGAATTGCAATCTCACAAGGCCTAGACAGACCTGACAGGTCTTCAATTTGCCTTCTGAAAAAATTGCCGCTCGTGCATGCACGCTGAGAATTTTAGTGAGACGGAAATCTTGGCACAGCCGGTGTATTGCAGAGAATGGCCAGTTGATGGCCCAGTCCCATCGTAGACAAAACCCAAGCAGAAGCGCACCTCCTTGCAGCTTGTTCGCAACCTCGATATGTTGGGAGGCTAAGGACCGAGTGCCAATTGGCCATATTGAGAACAGCCAAGAGCCAACAGAAACATTGTCTTGGGGACTACAAGCTCGTTATTCATGACGACTTGCCCCGACTTCTGTTCCAACCGCCAATGTGCGGGTGTCAGTCATGGGACTCTAAGATGAAGCACAGTGCCTCTTTTATGGTCGTCCCTATCGATAAACAAGTCGGATGAGAATGGACACAAGTCAAGCTTCGCCTTGGCGCAGAAAGGTAGAACGTTGAGCGGCGCACGGCATAAAAGCATCAAATGTGAAACAACGCCGTTCGAATCACATTTTTTCTGCTTTTAAACTTAAGGTGACGTGACACAGCTTCTTGGGGGACTGCGAAAAAATGAACAACTTCTGCTCTTGCTGCGTACCAGTCGAAGCTCAAACCTTGAGCGACAGTGACAGTGACTGGCAGAAATTCCTGCGGATGCAAAGCCCATGGAGATTCAGTAGTCATCGACCTATACTGAACTTGGTTCAAAGTTGTCGGAGTGTTGGGAAACATTCAAAGTCTCAGAGATGTGGCACTAGAGATCCGAAAGAGCAAACAGCTGAAGAACAGGTTTGAAGCCCGGTAAAGCCCAACCTCAGAAATATAGTTGTTAGTTCGACGATGGAGGACAGACATGGCCATATCATACAGCAGGGAAAGACCAGAAGCTAATGGAACTTTCTTACCCTCGCAACGTGCTTATTCTGATATGGGCACTGGATGGGTAACTTTTGGGTTTGTGTGCGTCTCGGTTGTGATTCCAGCATCGCAATGGGATGAAACTTGATTGGTGATGCACATCAACAGCTTAATTTGAGACACGTCTTGAATTTTGATGTGTATCAGCGTATATATGTACGATATAGATTCAACACTTGATTGCCAGGAAAGGTGTGTCAGATTCCAGTGCTGATTGCGCAGACAAAGAGCAAAGACTTCGAAGAAGTATGCCCTGACAACAAGCTTAGGAACCAGCATGATTCACAGCTACTCCCAGCTGTACAAGGTACTTTATTCGTGATCAGTGTGCTTCGTGCCGTAACGGGGGACATTGCTGACATTTTTTATCCTCCTCGTCAGCGCTGCCTTTTGGAAGTCTGCTCATGCGGCTCATGCGTAGGCCAGCTTTGTGGTGGCGAACAGTCACGTGTCACTGTTCCCTCCCCATAAAGCATGGAAGCAGGAGGCATAGGACAAGCTATAGCTTACCTGCCGAAGCTCAAAGGTTCGGTCTCTCTTCGTTGACCCTTCACCTTCCGTCCCGTCACTTCGGTCGTCGCTTCACTCGTATCTTTCGTCAGAATAATTGACTGGCGGGAGGATTCCAGCATCGCAATGGGATGAAACTTGATTGGTGATGCACATCAACAGCTTAATTTGAGACTATCTTGAATTTTGATGTTTGATGAACCAACAACATAAGATNGTATATATGTACGATATAGATTCAACACTTGATTGCCAGGAAAGGTGTGTCAGATTCCAGTGCTGATTGCGCAGACAAAGAGCAAAGACTTTGAAGAAGTATGCCCTGACAGCAAGCTTAGGAACCAGCATGATTCACAGCTACTCCCAGCTGTACAAGGTACCTGATTCGGACTGGGACAATCATTTTTAGATGGTGGATTTTCCAGCTCGCCATGTCTGAGTACCGGTGTATAATGGGATTTAACGAAAATGGAAAACGAACATGAAGGGGATTGGTTTGGGAAACATGTGATCTTCGGAAATTGTGATTTGCTTCAACCAAAACCTGGAAGGGCGAAGTTGCCTATTGTTTCAGGCTACTTTGGCCTAGTAGCCCATTTTTGTGGCACTTTGCGATTCTCACACGAAAAAAAGGCACTTCATTTTCATGCTGCAAGAAAGCATCATTGCCAATAAGGACATTAATTACTGTACCGCTTTGATTGTGCATCGCATTGGCAGCAAGAATAACCGTAAAAGTGCCGTAAGTATCCGCAAAGTGTCATAGATACCCGTAGAAATCCTACTCCTAAAATGGTACACTTTCCAGTGACCAAAATTCTGGGCACTTTGGAAAGTCACGGCTTTCCAGGTTTGGGATCTAAAGCATCAAACATCTTGACTTTGTGTGCTAAACACATGTTGATTCAGCAACACAAGAATGGCTGAATGGAGGTTTCTAATTCTGTGCCAAGATGTACGCTCTGACGACGAGCCTAGGATGCAGCCTGTTTCACAGCTACTCCCAGCTGTACAAGGTACCTTATCCGGGATCAGTGTGCTTCGTGCCGTAACGGGGACATTGCTGACATGTTTTATCCCCCTCGTCAGCGCTGGCTGTTGGAAGTCTGCTCATGCGGCTCATGCGAAGGCCAGCTTTGTGGTGGCGAACAGTCACGAGTCACTGTTCCCTCCCCATAAAGCATGGAAGCACAGGATGAGGCACGGGACAAGAGATGGGACATTCTCAAGGGTACTTTACGGCATATTTTGCTGCTCACAAAAAGTTCTGTCGAGATTGAAGGTTGAGGCGCCTAGGAGGTGCTGACTCAAGCAGTGCTCACGACTAGCCAGTCGGGCAAGCCTGGGTATATCAGCAAGGCGGCAACACATGATGTCTGCAAAGTGTGTAGTGTACAAAGACACCCAGGATTAATCTCTGTTCCGGGCGTTGGTGTTGATGATTGAGATTGCCTAGCGCGATGATTTATAAGTTGCCCCAGGTCAGGTCACACGCGCCATTTTTCGCATGGCCATTTGAATGCATTCATGCCTCTGGGAGGCCTGTTTGTTTACTTGCCACAAGCACGGCCCAACGTACGAGACACACTGATCATATGAAAACTACCAGTAAATCCTATGTGAAACTGATGCTCAACCATCGGAAGTCTTGCCGCCGACCGCGGTTGCACCAATGATAGGCCCAAGGCTCTTCAGATGCTTCACAATAAATAAGATCTCTGCAGTGAAGGGGGCCGACCGCAACATCGCAATGCAAACATTTTCCGGGGAAATTCTTGGCCTTCTCTTGTCATGCCGGTCCATGCAGTGGGCTTACGTGCTTTTCACCTCAGTGCGCTAACAGCTTGCGGAAGAGATTTTTGACGCCACTAGGGGCACCAGTTAGCTGTCAACAATTCTACCGAAGTCCCATATCCCCAAACATGCACTGCAGGTGCCACCAGAATTCACAGTGTGCCTCCATTTGTCAGATTGGTCCAGGACATACCTGGAAAAATCTGGAAAATGGCCTGGACTGGCCTCGCAATNGAAGTTGATGGCCTGGAAGATCTAAAAGTACCAGGCTGTAGTGAAGAAGCTGACAACCCTCTCAGCTTCATTCTTTGTCATCCACATCTGTGCCTTACCAAAGCTTGCAATCGCGGCTGGTTTTTACTCACCCGGTCGGGCCTTCTTCATCAAGTGAAGCTTGCAACGAAGCTTGCAACATCCGCGCCGCGCAGTTTTCTTTCAAAAAGGTGGGCCACGACCAATGCCAGGAAAGACCTTACAAACAAAAGTCTTCAAGAAACCAGGCCTCAACAGACTCAACAGGGCCAAAGGATGGGACTCCGCATCTGGCAGCCGATGCAAAACGAAGAGATTGAAATCACTTTCTGCCAAGATACTTCATTTTGAGTTCCCAGCAAGGGAGTGGGTGCAGCCACCAAACCGCCGAATTCGTGGATTGACAGTGAGATGCGCGATTGGCGCTTCTCATTGCTCCCAATANACCGCCGAATTCGTGGATTGACAGTGAGATGCGCGATTGGCGCTTCTCATTGCTCCCAATACAAACTTCTTTTCCACTGAATGAACCGTGAAAGCTGTTGGCAGAAATTAGGAGAAGACTGGTTGCAACCGACTCGGAGCAGAACATCCGATTGTGCAGGTTTGGCGGCTGAGGTGCCTCTGTGCAAGCCTGTACAGCCTGTAAGTTTTGGTGATTTT
>BGPT01002259.1:15483-98130 GCA_003297045.1 Symbiodinium sp. clade C Y103 | reverse complement strand
AGCCATCTACCCGCTCTTTTTTTTGTTTCTTTACCAGGAATCAAGTCTTGGTGGCTGTCAGGGATCAATTTGCAGTTGAGCCATCTATTCTGCACTTTTGGGGTGTTGTGTGCAGAAAAAATAGCGAGATGCCTGGATTTTTTTTTCACCTCCGGAAATTGAAAACGTGCTCCGTTTGCGCATTCTCGGTGCCATCTACCCACTGGCCGGGAAATGGGGTCTGTGCCATCTATTGTAGCTTTGGTGTATATATTGAATGTGTGAGAATGTGTGTGATTTTTTTGTGGGGGCCCCTATTTTCGACATTTGTTCGACCTTCTCTGACTTGATGAAATATGACGTTGCTCCCCGCCAACTTTGGCGACCTGCTCGCTGGGACCCCATGATTTGAGGACCTTTCGATTGGGTGAGATTGAGCACTTGCCTGTGGGTGCCATGGCCCAGGAAACGAACAGTCCCAGGAAGATCATGATCCTGTTTGAAAATGCGGAGATCATATGAAATCATGGGAAATCCAATCAGCTGATTCGACAAACATGGAAAACACAATTAAGGAACATACACATTACCGATTGGAAGTCCCCACTTCAACTTGTCTTTTTCCAATCCGCAAGTGTTTGAATTGAAGGCTATATCATGAGAGAGCTTGATATTTGGGTGAAACAAATCATGGTTTACGGCACACTGATTTCTCATTTTACCATTGTATGTAGAATTATAGAATATGATTGTACAGATATAGATCTCCAAACTGCGAATGGTTAGCCATGTTTGCTCGCTGCAGGTGACGGTGTGGTGGACTGTCTTATCTCCAATTGCGCCTCTGCCCCAGGTTGAGCAATGCCTAACATTTGCAGTGGCTGTTGGTCATTTCACCATGAAATATTGGCAATGGAATAGAATGGAGAAAGACAAATGCATCTTGATCCATATATAATATATAGATGTGCCCACCATTATTATCTCATGATTAACCATTATTATCCATGATTAGACAGTACAAAAACCACTATTAACAGTATTATCCAAATATCTAATATACATTATAAATGATTATTAGACTACTATCCATCAGTATTATCCATGAGTAACAACTATTATATATATATATATATATATCGATTGCCACGTGACGTCTATCAGATTTGACCTGGTACCTGGCCCCTTTGAGGTGATCAACCTGTCTCCAGACAAGCTGGGCACGCAGTTGGACGCTAATGCTAGCAATTGTTGCCATCTCAAATTACTGGGTTAAATACATCTATAAATCTATGATATACATCATTATATAAATCTATTTACAATGATTAACCATTTAATAGTGTTGCGGCTAAAACTATTGCATTTGGCTACAATTATATATCTATTTGCGATGAAAAGGGTTGGTTCATGGCATGGTTTGTCACCCGGTTTGCCACACTATTGGAGTTTGTTCTAAAGTAAAGCTCCCAGAATCAGATAAAGGAAGATTTTGCGGGAGACCCTACCATCACTGGTGCAAACCATATGGTTTGCTGTTTTTTTGCCTTCAAGCAATCGAATGAACAATTGCTGGAAGATAGTTTAAATGGGGAACAATAGCAGGCATATGAAGAAGTTGCATTGTTTTGAGGCAAAATAGAGCACACATCCAGCAGCACTTCGGGGGGTTGGCGCCCGCCAAGGCCACAAGTGTATCGCGAGATGAATCGGGTGTGGATCGCAGAGCCGCTGATGGCGATACCTTTGGTACTGAAATCCAATAAGAGTAACGTGCTGTATTCGATATGAATACGGGAAGTGTTCAGAAGTATTCTCATGTTCTCAGCTGGTGGGTTCAATGTGTCATCTTGCATTCTATTTGCAAATCACAGATGGTTTCAGTTTCGAACGAGACGCTGATCCCAAACAAATGGGACCATATACGGTGATATGACCCCCAATGACATTTATATATAGTTCTCGCATCATATTGGCATCACGTTTTATTTTTTTTCACCGTAGAAACCACCACCATTTGGTGCCTTTGGTTTCGACCTGCGTCTAGGTCCTGAAGGTCGGAGGCCGTGTTTCCATTTCTGACGTCCTCAGTGCCTTGATTGCAGAATTGGGACGATTTCTCAGCATTGACAGGGGAAAAAAACAATTGAGCCCCGCCTTTTCCAACCCGGTTTTCCTATTTGTCCTGAGGTTCCGGTAACATTTCAGTTCTGCACTCACTGAGATGAAGCTTTCAGCATGGATGGACTACTCTTTTGTAGTCAAGTCATATTCAAGTAGTCAAGATGGCTGAAGAATCCTGGTTCTTCATGAGCAAGTCATCTACAAATAGAGAAACAGTGGGCATTCTCCAAATCTAGGTGACCTGGCACCTACAAGCAGGGGTCCGCTTGTCTAGAACAGTCACTGGTGTGTTCGCTCTTCGTTTGTACAGCGTAGCAATTGTCGTTTGATGAGATTTGCCAGCTTCTGGGATTTGACCAGGCTAGCTAGTGATAATGCTCATCTATGATCATTTGATGCACGTATCATTCATGAAGCCCCTCCTTTGCCTAGGGATGAGCGACATCCCAAGCGAACTGAAGACGGCCCAAAGCTATAGCTGCTGAGTTGTGGCCCGAGAGTACTTCCAGCTGGCGAGTCTCTTCAACCAACGGCCTGAATCAAAATCTAAGCGATGTGATGAGACAGAGGCAAGGTTTGGCAAAGTGCAAGAAGGTCACTTCACCGCTTATTTTAACCATTTGCATTGATTGACACGAGCATCATGTTCTGCCAGTTCTCAGGTTGCAGGGGCCTCTGCTGAAGATGAGATGCAACTCGTCCAAAATACCTCCCCACCACTCCTCGTGGGGATTTGACTCCATCACGGTCCATTACATGGGGAATTTATACCCAATGATTCCTAATGAAAAGCTGTTTTTTTTTGGCAGTTTCAAATCTTGATTTGCAGCGGCCCAACCACCAAGGCGAGACATGCTGAATGATGCAGGGTAACTGGGCAGTGTTTGGCCCGAGCATGCACGGCCAGTCAGATGGATCAGATCCGCATGGGTCAGAAATGTCGGAAACTCTTGTATCTTGGTGAACATAAGCAGCATCAAAAGTTCGTTTGTTCTCACTCACCTTTTCATTTATGGACCTTTCTTGGTGGTATTGTTTCATTTGGATCAACCCCAAACAAGCAGAAACTGAAAGTCTAGCATGCCATCCAGCATATTCAAACAGTTCCAAATGTTGCTTGTTGATGTCACGTCTTAGGCTTAATCAAGACATGCAATGATCGCCACTTTGGCCACCCCAATGCTGACACGATGACACACATGTTGCATTTAAATGTTGTAAGACTCATGTTGAACCATGGCTTATCCCTTGAGGCTCTCTGTTGTTCAATCCTGGTGATGCATGTGTAAATCCATCTCAAGAGGAAAGGCATCTACAAAATGGGTCAAACTGTTTGAGTCAAACTTGCTGTTTTTCCTCAGCTACCAGTAGCCATCGTTTATTGGCACCAAGAATTGCGTTCAATTTTGGGCAGATGTGTTTTACAAACCCCCGGGTCATGGATGAACATGGGTTTGCTTGAAAAGAAGATGAGGAAAACACAACATCGTGGTTGATCCTGTTGTCAACATTTTCCCAACAAACATTGCCATATGTTCATATGTGTTCATATAATTTGTGCATGTGATGCCCACTTTGTTTGACACCCAGCAATGGATAGCGGCTATGGCGTGTTGCCAGGTTTGTGAACATACAGATCCAGGTCAAGGAAAATGCAGCAGTGCGGAGTCCCAGCGGCGAAAAACGGCCTTGCACGATGCATGACCACTGGTGATAGATGATTTTGGATGATAGAGGTCTCATATTTATGTTATATTTATTTTTTGAACTTTAGAATCTTTGAACTTTGGTTGATTTGATTGTAATTAGATGTAACTAGTTGGTGATCGCAAGGCCATGACCTATTGCCTATTGCAAACAGCTGCTTTTTTCCAGTGCCCAAGGACATCATCAAAGACTGGATGCCGGGTAGCGGAGCCCATCCCTCGGACTGAAGGGCGACAGAATTTGAGTCATGGAGTGCACCTGTGGCAAGCTTTGGATGACAATGATGTTGTTTTGATCTTGTTTATATATATATATATGTATATTTTTATGTGTGTGTGTATATCAAACAAATCTGGGGATTGTCGTCAATTGTTCTAGCCGGCCATGTTTGAGGTCGACTTTAGGGTCGGTTGGCCGAATGCACCGCATGCCTTTCGACGTGCCATGCTGTTCGGAGGCCGAAAAGTATGTCACGAGTGCATATGTGACGGCGATCAAGCGTGCCGGGCGTTCCATTCATGATGATGTGGGGAGCCTTAGTGGTTCAGTGGCCACAACAAGCCAGGGTTTTGAACCAGAAACCTGTGGTGGGACATGCTTGATGACTTGACATGATGTGGAAAGAGCCAATGGCAGTACTGGACAAGCAGTGCCTCAAACGAAGGTGTTTGCAAAGGTCCTTCTTCATCCCAAGCGAATGATTGTCACATATTGTGACCCACGCAACGGTTGGAGGTTACAAATTATAGAATATGACAGAATCATATTCATTCTGCTGATTGTTTGATTGTAATAGGCTTAGCATGGATTTATTATTTTGTGTCATCCTACCATGCTTCTTCATCTACGGCCTTTTTTGAGGGATTGAGTTGCCACGCGCTGCATTCCACAACCTTTGCAACAGTATATCGACCGTAAAGATGCCAAACTGCAGGTGATAACAATGAAAGTGCAAGACCAATCATTGCAGCGAACCAGTACAGTGCTTTGGGACACTTTTCTGGTATTTGTTGCTTGTTGTGTGGCAATCTTTGAAGTATTTGGATTTGCAGTCTTGTAATTTACAATAATTGACACATTGCCTTTGAGGTGGAACACCCCAACCCAAGCAGCCCATGGGCACATCCTGGCTTGCCATGTGCACCACGTTGCGGCTCCTTCGTGCAGGTTCGTAGAAAATGCTGCGCGCGGAGCTCGGTCCAAATCGCTGGGACATGCCATAGATCCAGTGAGTGCAGATGCAGCCTCGGACAGATGTTGCTGTACATCAAGGTATATGGCGAGCAGTGCCAGAAGTATCATTACAATTAATACTACACTCATGGACCCAGACCAATCATAACTTTCACCATCTTTAGGCCCTTCTTACGCCGGCAATTCTGGGCCGTAGGGTTTCTGTAGTCCCAGTTGCAGCTGCAATCAGCTGACGCCCCAGGAGCCTATGGAACTGGAAGTCAGCAAACCTGCGGGACCTGGTGCCAGACTCTCAGACTTCTTGGCATTGGCTCGGAAACTGCAAGGGCTGAGTGCGGCAAAGATCCTCTGAAATGAACCCAAATAATCCAAGTAATCCATGTAATTATTCCAAATTACCATCCGACACCCCAAAGAATAATGCGGCCTTATGAGGAACCGCATTTAGGACATTCAAACTAGTATTCAACGGTATGTTTTTTTTGCTCAGGATCCATCGTTAGGTTCGCACCAAGGCCTAAAAAAACCTCCTTGGAATGCTACACAATGTGGAAACGATATCGGGAGACTCCCTCTTCTCTCATGCCCACATGTGCCAAATAGGAGTCGTTCCTCATACCGGCCATCAAAATGAATAAATTCATACAACACGTGAAAAACAAAATAAAACAAAGCAATTCATCCAAATGGTTGGATGAGAAGCATAATGAGTCTCACTCACCTGTTGAATCTGTTGAGGCCTGAGGTTAAAGAAGGACTTCCCGGCGATGCGCAAGCGGCGGCCTTGGCAAAGCTTCAAATCTGTCCGAGTCCATCGTGGGACATGGTGACTCCATATTTTATGTTTTGTGATTTCACATGTTATGTGTTATTTATATGTGATAATATTGTTCTACTCCTGATTCAAGAGGATGATCCAAAATGAATGATATTCTTCAGGAGCATAGAGTGATTGAAGCCACCAACTAGTCTGGATTTGTTCATGCAAATAGCTGCAACGGCCGCCAACATCGGAGCTTGTGAAGGAACAAGTGTCCACTACCGCGGCCATTGAGGTAGCAAAGGGAAGTCCGCTGGTCATTGGGAACATGGCATCTCCATCCTTAAAAAATGATCAGCTACTGGCAGCTATCGGTAACGGTACTATTATACTTGAACTTGTCCTCAGATATTCTGGACAGTGGATGGAGTTGCCATGCCCCAGTGGCTTCTATTCATTTGGCTTGGCGAGAGCTCGGCACTTAGATGAAGGGCGTGCCCTTCTTTTTCTCGCGATGGCAGGAATCTGTTCCGCTACTGTGAGACTTTGGCCGTCCCATTCAGCAAAAAAACACATACATGCCACGCAAATGTACCTATATATAATTATATGTATAGATATATTAGTAGTAATAATACATATTATATATACATATATATTCTGTGACTGTAGATCACTGTAATGTACATCGATGCACTGTGAACAAAACAGCATGGGAACCGGTTGCACCCGCATCATTTTGGTTGGAGGTCTTGCAGAGTTGGCATTCCATGATGCCCCAGCCATGGCGGAAGGTCGCCGCTGATGCCGCTGATGGTTCCAGACAGCCCGGTGGAGATTGCAAGGAGATTGAGCTGCAAAAGATGTCCACATTGAAAAAATCTCATGGACCTCCAAGTCCCAAATATGATTCTTGACACCCCCATCTCCTCATGGCACAATGTGTAAGAAGGGAATAGCTTGTTGACATATATACATTTACTAATTATTACTATTTCATGCTATTTCTATCTATTCGAGTTTGGCATGGTTTGTGATACCTTCTGATCCTGCCCGATCCTGCAGTTGAAACTGTTTTGCTTCCAGGGCGCTGCAGCATGCCACCAACCAGCAGGCTACGGACGCTCTGTTGGCTCCCTTGCTGCCTCAATGGGTCAAGGAACCGAAGCTGGCCACCACTGCTGCCATGCTGCATCGATGGTTCTCAGTGGGGTGGCAGTGAAAGCTGTTCATTTTGTTGCCATCATAGTTTGCCATACAAGGACTGAGTTTTCTGATGTTTTATGAGTTCCTATGTCCTATGTGTTTGTTCTCTTCATGTGTTCCATACAGTAGACTTGCAAACTGATTCTTTTCAGTTTTTTTTGGTGAGGCCAATATGCGGTTTGCCTGATGCTGGTTCTAATGCAGGGTCATTCACCCAGAAAAGCCAACCGTACTATAGCATATGCTAGCTGCTAAGCTTTCACCATCGGAGATTTCTGAAGTGCATGGGACAGCGAGAGAAGAAAGCAAGATGTTGAAACATATGAACATCGGAATAGCGTATATTATATATATATCGTCCCTGTTGGGGTTTTCTCCCCATTTTCTTTGCCTTGTTCGAGGTGCTGTTGAACAAAAAGCATGTCACCAACAGACAGAGAACTAGAGATAAAACTGGGCCAGTTCCCAAGTTCATTGAGTTTGACAACCTGAAGATGAACTTGGCCAAGGAATCCTAAATCCCAGGCTTTCCTTTAAAGCCTCTCATTTTGATGCCCAAAAGGTTCTGAAAGGGGCCTTGGGACATGTGGCCTTGAAGATCTTACAAGCAATGTCCAGGACTGAAGGGCTGGGTGGTAGAGTGTGTCATTTTCCACGCGGGTTGATGATCCCCCATAGCTGTTTTTTTTTTTTTCATTTTTTGGGATGGGTTGAATGAACCAATCAGCTTGGTTGTCAGGAGCATGATGGAAACGAACAGCATCCATTTCAATGCTGCCATTGCAGTACCTCGTTTTGCATTGGCTGAAGATCCCTTGGGGAATGACTGAACTGCTTGAAAAATTACATGATATCTTGGGAACCAACTTCCGATTTGAGAAGTCTCTATAATCCAGCTTTGGGTTTTGAAAAGAAACAACGATTTCAACGGAGCCCACTGATCTGTACATTGAACTCGCTTTTTGGCTGTGGTGCACGATGCGTTCTATGTTTTTCCACTGACGGGAGTGATTCTGATTGTCGTGGGATGTAAGGATGGGTCAAAACCATTCAGAACATTTCAGAACCTTAGATGTTCATTGATTTTCATGAATTTTCCGTTTGAATGGTGGCATGAACACCACAGCCATCGCTCATTGACTGATCCTGGAATTGGCGCTGGGGATGGTTTGAGGGAAGGTTTACAGTTTACAAGACGCCCCTAAACATCATATTATACTTGATGGGAACTATAATGGTTTCTTATAGTTCCTGCAATTTTACCCTGAAAATCACTCACAACGAATCCATTGATGCATCACAACTTGGTTCTCCATGTCCAGGCTGCCGAGCAGCATGGGGAGTGGGAAACGGCTTTGCAGCTACTTCGGAGGATGCTGGCAGTAAGGGTGACCTGATGAATTTGCTTGGATTGTTGATGTGAAATGGTTATCCTTGGATTACGTGATTCAACTAGATATTGTAAATGGGGATCCTGTGACACCTGACATCTTGAGTTGTTGTGTGATTTCATGTGGTCTACGTACTAAAATGGACATTAAGATACATTAAGATACATTAAGATATTATATATATATATATGTATAGAATATGAGCACGCGTATATTGGAATAGTTCAATCATGTTCAATTGTAATCGATACAACCATCCTCAAAGAACATGCAATCATTGGGTTGGTGAACATCTCAACCTAGCCGGTTTTGGTGAACTAACTGGAGGGTTTACATGGGTTTACTATACATAGACATGTGTACAGTAGGCCCATTTGGCAACAACAATAAATATGTATGGATCCTTCTGGTTGGTTATTTAACGTAGCTGTTTTACAGATGAAATATACTGATTCACCTATGAAAAGCAATGTGATTTTCCATAGCTACATTAAACAACGAGAGGGTAGTGATTTCAGGCAACATGAAAAAAAAACGATATACATGGAGTCAACCAATCTTTACCTGGCAGGTGGTTCCAAGGGAGGGGGAGTACCCTTCCGGAATTGTTTCAAGATCTTTTTGATACGCTGTTTTCTCCCGTATGAATTTTAATTTGAGATGATTGAGGCCCCAAGTGACCATGTACCGTGTGTTGGGATGGGACAACATGTGAACCATTAGAATTGTTCAAGTTTTCCCTGGCAATCCTATGCTTGTCTCATGGACCATCATCTCACGCCGGACTGTTTCGGTTTTAAGGTTGATACCAACGTGATCAGCTTTAACCGAACCTTGGGAAGCGCCGGACAAGCGAGTTGCTGGACCCTGTCCTTGGCTTTACTAGAGGTGCGGGGCCCGAGGTACAGAGGGGTTGGGCATCCAAGCTTTGGCGACCCTGATGTTGGGAGAGAGAGAGAGGAACCTTGCTGCTGACATTTGCTGACCAGAAAGACATAAAGACCTAACTTTAGGGGTCGTCAGCTTTAAAACTGCCAAAATCCATGAGCGAAAGCATGAAAAAGCTTGTTGGCGTGACTTAGATTCCTCAAGGTTGTGCATTGTACACTTATGCTTGGTATTGTTTGCTATTACACCCAGTCCCGAAGCAAAGTTTCGGGCCTTTCAGGGCCACCATTGGCAGGAGCTTCCGACGCACCAGCTTGTATCTTGGATGAGCTTTGGTGCCTGGCTGAATCCTTGGAGCTCAGCCATTCAACCAACAAAGTTAGGGGCTCAAGTACATCAAAATATAGCACGAACACCTGAGTACGCGTGCACAGCGTACCTACTAATTATTTATTATCTACTAATTATTTGTTTTTTTCTCCGAACAACTTCCATCTACAAATGGTTTTTCGAATGGTTGGGTTGGGTTGCTTTTTGAAATCTGCTGCAAGGATTCCATTTTGAAGAGGATCAGGATTATCACTATATCATAAATAGGGGTGATGTCCTCCCAACAGTCAACGCAACTTCTCACACGGGCCCAGGTACCAGATAGTTTTAGCTATTCTGCAGTTATCAAGGGCTTGAAACAAGGCGACTTGGGTGGCTTCCCGTGGGATGAGGACGGCAAGGTGACGAGATAAGTTCAGGGGCCTATGAACAGATTTTGGGCCAAAAGCATGTGAGCAGGTTGAGCATGAAGTGTATGTAGGATGCTGGTGTGCCTTGTGGAGGCACAGCTGCCGCATGCGATCATGCGCGTAATTAGGCTCGCCCCAACCCACCTCCTTACCATAGGCTTATCACTTTTGGTTTGCTGGAAGTCTAGTAATTACCTACTTACGCCATTTTACGCCCAACAAAAATAGGAGATGATGAGTACCAGCGCTGCCATTGAACCTCTTGCATGCCAGCATTGCAAGGGTTATTCTGCCCTTACTAGTGCCTCTTCAATGGGTTTGGAGTTCTATGCTACTTTGTTTATTTATAGATTTTGTTGATGGAGACAGATCTCACCAAACCATTCCCAAGGAAGTCCTACGTATATGCAAAGACTATTTATATATATATATATATAATCATACAGATGCATAGATATAACAGCACACAGATATACATAGATACATATGGTAATCGGTAAACACACACACACACACACATATATATATATATATATACATCCGGAATTAGATCGGTAGAAAGTTAGATAGATTTCCAGATATTGATACACATTGTACATAACACAATTGACATTCAAACGTCAAAGACGGCATTTCAGGTCTCCTGTGGCAGCCTGCGCTGGCGCTGTTCAGCAACATGCCCTGTGGCTTGCGGGACAAAGTGTGCTACAACTCCACCATCGCTTGCATGCCCTGGAGAGGGGGGTTGAAGCATCGGCGTGTGACCAACAAACACATCGGGATATGTGATGGTATATCAGCGCAAAGAAGCCAACTCAAAACTTTGGGATATGATACGAAACACGAATCGGCCAAGAACTACACATTGGAGTGATTCAATAGAATTGTTCTATGCCATTGTGGCAAATATGTCGCATTTGGTTGGGGGTTCAGGTATTTATTGCTTGATTGCCCCTACTTGGCCTATTCGCCATCATGAAGGATTTGCTGGTATTCTTGAAGTCTTGAGACGGGCTGGAACCACAAACCACATCATGGTTTACTCATGTTTGCTGACAATCTACTGCATGTATAGCAGACTATATTTCATTCCAAATTCCAACATACTACATCATAGTACTACATTTTGTCATATTTGAATACCAATACACCATTAATTATATATTTATTTGATATTACGGTTTCTCCGATTGAATTATATACTATCCATCTATACTGTATTGGTGTGGTGCCATATTTAGTACATTATAACAGTCCATGTAAAAACCACTCTGCAAAAGAAAACCAGCAGTATCCAGCTGCAGGAATTGGGCCCTCGAGCTCTTCCATGAGATGACTTGTAGCCAGACCTCTTTGGACTCAGTCTCCTATGGATCCCCATCTCACAATGGGATTTTTTTGCAGTGCTGAATCCAATCCGTAACGTCGGAACGACACATTGCTCCTACCCGGCCTTGCGCTCAACTGGCCCTGCATGCCAGTCTCATCTGCAAATTCAAAATATATGCTGATTTAGGCAATGACAGGTAGAACATTTTGACACAAGATCTACGGATATTGTTGGCATATTAGTCTGTTCCTGTTTCATCAAATGACTCAAATGACCCATGTGTTTGTTTAATGGCAACGAAACCTAGGATCAGCTGTGGCCGCTTGCCAGCGAGCAGTGCAGTGGCAATCAAGTTTGATTTTGCTGATGAAGGTTCGCCAGAATCAGTTGTCCAATGCCGTGATAGAGAGTCTCGGTGAAGTTGGCCCTGACGCCGCACTTGTGATGATTGGGATGTGATTGCAGCACCACCATGACCACCTTGATACCATGGCGACACTAACAGCATCGAACAGCCACATCACAAGGAACTTGCGACTGAGGAATACCGTCATCGGCTGCTGTGCCCGTGCCAATCAGAGGCAGATTACCCTGAACTTGTTAGATGAGATGGAAACAAGGAACGTCAGTGACCATCGCAGCCGCTTGAAAGCAAGAATCAATATCTATCTACTATACCAATTAGTTTTCTTTCCCCCTTAAAGCCTTCAACTTGTTTTTGTTTCGATTATAGTTTTGCTTGTCCAGGTGCAAGCGTAGCCAGCGTAGCTTAACAGCCTTGCATGCAGCATCTTGGTGCATCAGCCCTTGTTTAGAACTCCGCCGAGCCGAATCAATGACCGACCACTACCACTTGCGGAATAAACGGATTCATATGGATTCATAATCCCAAGAGGGACTGTAAGTGGTGCTGTGACTAAAACATGCCCCATTTGCAGTTGGTAGTGGTGCATCAAACCAGATCAGACCCAGGTTATGGCATTGCAATGACTGCATTCAACGACGGCGCTTGGGAGGCGTGCTTGGATCTGCTGCTGCGTTCTTTACTTAGATCAGCACGGCCCAATGTGGTGAGTTATACCACGCTGATTCGGACGTGCGCGACAGCTGGTGAATGGAGGACACAGCTGGATGTGTGGTGCAGATGTGTTGCTGGGTCCCTTTTCTCTGTGATAATTACTATTCAATAATTCAATACAAACATTTCTATTAAGAAATGAGTGTACATGAGTGTACATTGAAGAAAGAGATAAGAAAGAGCTGGTACTTAGTGCTTACCCTTATGACCTCACCAGTGGGACCAGGATGGCCCTGGAAGTCTTGGGAAGCATGGCAGAGATGCTGGTGGAAGCCAACACATGGAGCTATAACTCCAGCATCACTGCCTGTGAATCGGCTTCCCATTGGCAGATGGCCTTGTTTCAGTTGCACCAGATGCGAGCAGCGGAACTGGAGCCCCACTTGCGTTCAGGGTGGAATGCATAAACATGAGAAAATTAAAGGACATGTGCTTGCAGGTGTACATATGGAGTATATGTGAAGCGTGAAGTAAAGTCTTGGATGGGTTAGTGGCTCAATTTCTAGCTGCAAATGAGGAAACATGAACAAACAAAGATGGGAACCTCATGCTCAATCAAATGCCCAAAGCCTTTTGACCCATGCTAAGAATAGCTGTGCATAGCTATACAGTAAATGTGGTAACGAGACAGGTGGCTTTCAAAGAAGTACTGCTTCCGCCAGCGGTTTGTTTCCGCCAGTGATGTTCTGCTGGTTTTGATCATGTTTCGATCATGTTTAGCAACTGGAATCTTGCTTGTCCAGCTTTGTTTGGTTCATCAGATGGTTATTCCTGATAGTGGGCCAGGTGGCACGGCAAGGCACAATCTTGATGACTCCTCTGCAGCAACTGAGGAGCCGGATGTGATCAGTTTCAATTCCACCCTGAGCGCCTTCCAAGATGGAACTTCCTGGTCTGTAGCTTTGCAAGTTTTGGAGCAGATGGAGCAAAGCCAATTGGAGCCTGAAACTTGGCCTTTTCTGGGTGTTGCTGATTGTCCCAAAGGCCAACAGCGTGCTAAACTGGGATAAACTCTGAATTTCCGGCCAAAATCACAATAGCAGGTTCTTCCAGCTCCACATTTGGGATCTCTTTGAACCAAAGAAAAACTAAAACTGTTCACAACGAATCACAATGATCATGACATCAAGGATACCTTGACCTTCAATTCGACTATCACTGCGTGCCGCCATTGGCCGACAGCCTTGGCAGTGCTCCAGGCGCATGGATGGGTCAAGATGTCAGAGCTTGGATGAGTTCGTGATCATTTCAAATCGTTGGCCATGTTACATGTTTGATAGTTTGAGGAGTTTGATGTTCAACTGCATTTGGAATTTCAGTATCCACTTCTGACCCATGTCAGATCTTTACCAAAAGTATCTTGAAGATACTGAAATTCATGTCTCGAATCGAGGGAGTTGCCCCGTGCCATTGACGGGTTTGCCCGGGCCCCGGGCAAGACATCCACAACCCCATCCACATCATCATCATCCTCATGCTTGTCCTCATCCTCATCATCATCATCATCCTCCTCCTCATCATCATCATCATCAGCAGCATCATCATCATCATCATCATCATCATCAGCATCATCATCAGCATCATTATCAGCATCACCCACATCACCAGCACCAGCATCACCAGCATCACGAGCAGCATAACCTACCAATCTGTGAGCCCTTTGTCAGCAAAAGATGCCCAACGGATCCAAAGGCAAACATGATCTCTTTAGGGTTTGTGAAAGCTAAACGTGTTCCCAGACGTGCTGCAAAAGCATCGGTAAAAGCCGTTTGGGATTCTTCAGAGATTTGCAGAAGGGTTTTCTTCAGAGATTAATCATGTGGCCAATTGGTCCTGCAGGCCATGTTTTCCAGAAATCTACCGCTTTCCGCAATCAGCTTTGGCGCTGTCATCAACGAATGTGAGTCTCCTGGCAGCCCCAACAGCTGGATTTCATTGTCAGAGGCATCAAATGGGTGAGGACGTGGTGTAAGAACGTTCTGAATTGTCTTGCAGATGCTATGTTGAGCTATGTTGTGCTATGTTTTGCTTACCGCCTACTATTCTTGTTCATATGTATATTTACTATTTACATGCTAGTTTCTTTCTTCTCTTCCGCGTTTCCATAGTTCCTGTTTTCTTTTATATTCTTTTATGTGCTCACTGTAATAGAACTTTTTCGCACGAAGTCGGGATCAGCTGTAAGTTTGTGTCTGTAATTTGATATAATGTGGGTAAAACAATAATAAACCATCCCCCAGTCATCACCATTTTTATAGGTGGTTTTTTCACCATTCCAAAATTGGTGGTTTATGGCATTGTTTTACCCACATTATTCGATATCATGTGAGCTGAGGACAGATGGCGAATGGGAAGTTGCCTTAGGCCTTTTGCACCACATGCTCAGCATGAGCCATCAGCCGGATGGTCGTATCTTGGGCTCAGTGGTCAACTGCTTGCGAACAAAGGCCCGAAACCTGTCAAGGGATCTAGGGCCTGCGGTAAGATTTGCGACAGTTGTGTCAGAAACATGGGATAGTCTTACATGGGTTTACATGGGATAGATAGATTACATGTAGCCCATTTGCAGACAATTGGCACGGCAACAATCATCGCAATTTCCAGCATGAGTACATAGCACTGGAAAATATGAAGGACACATATGGAAACACAATTTATAATTTATATATACCATCCTGGAAACATTTGGAAACACATGTTTCCATCTTTTCGGGGGTTGCTATCTAGGTTTGCAACAATGCATGTTTTATTTCATGTTTTTATCCTTGACAATGCAATGAGGCAACTTGACAACCCGTGAGCAGCGTTTTGCTTTCTTCCAATTTCTACTTCTTGCCTGTGCAACTCCCGGGATCAACCAAAGACACCAATTTTCATCAGTTTTTCACCTAGCCATATGGCACTTGAAGCCATGATTGCGGATTCTCTTCATTTTTTCCGTGATTTTCTTGGCCACTTGTACAGGTAATTACACTATCTGGTACCCCCAGGTGCAGCCCATGTTTCCAATGATTCTACCAGCAGGATTGCACCGCAGCGCTGGAACTGTTTTCATCTCTGCCCATTTGGGTGGAGGATGCAGCACCAGTGGCAGCTCCTGATATGCCGGACACGGAAGTCCTAGCTTGTGGACCTGGAATCTTGACCCTGTGCCACCTGGTGTGTCAAGCCATCAAGCCTGCTGAGAATGCTGAGATTGGTTTTAAACGACGGGGACAAAGGGTAGGCTCAAAGATTCTCAAACCAGGTTTTACCTCCAAAGAGAAATTTGAATATGAAAATGATGATGAATCATGGAATTTCGGGGCACCTTTCTCTCAGAAAACCTCAATGTTCCATCATTCTGCCTGAATTCTAGCGACTTGACAACCAAGTCGCCAAGAATGATGGTTAGGAGTGGGTCACACCCCACAATATCCAAACATAGTTATTTGTTCAGGTTGGTGGACAAATCATTAAGAATGATTTTCATCCAGCCAGATGTTCAGGGCTTTGGATGTTCTGTTGCTATGAGTGTGATGCAACTGGCTAGGTGATGCCAACAATGGATAACAATGGGATGTTGCACCACCCTATGCTGTGCTGATCTGTGCTGGCTTTTTAAGCAGGTGATTTGAAGATTTTGGAAGCCTGCTTGCCACTTTGAGCTGCTCTACAGATCAGAGAATGTGAAGTATCACTTCTGACGGACTGCAAGAAAGGGAAGCAAAGGTAGAGAGTGAGCTAACAAATGTCACATACACCCTTTTTGTACGGACACACGCGCACACACACACATTATAATATGATATGATATGGATATATATATATATATAGATGAGATATGGTGCTGAGATCACAGATGAGATCAGATTCTATACAGTAGATGACATGTAGATTAGTAGGTAGAACATAGACATATAACATATATGAATTTTACAGATATACTTCTCCACATCCGGCATGCAGCAGTTCCAAGGTAAGCCCAGCATGCAGCGGACAGAAGACCTGGTTGCAAGAGTGGCTGAAGTCTACCCACATGTCACTGTTGTCTCAAGGCGGGAAGAAGTACACCATTGATGCATGCTGCATGTTGCATGGCTGTTCCACGGCTATTTGCAGTAGAACTGAAAGTTGAATCCTTAATAATATTTGAATATAATATGCTAGACCATATATTTGATGTCAGATTTTTCGATCGTTCTTGTTCCATTTTAGGTGGTTTATGCAGGTCAGCTGCAGCGTGTTGCTACAGGCTGGACTCTCCAACCTCCGGGGTTCTGCCAGTCATCCTGGCAGAAGATGGTTCCAACGTGGCCAAGTGTTTTCAGGCCCGGAAGACCCGGTGGGTTTGTGGCCTGCAGGGTTTTGCGTGGTTTCAATTGTGAGATAACCACACTTGCAGCAACAAGCTGAAGCATTTGTCCTTGAGATGGCTATGAAGAAAGAGATCTGAAGAATCTAAAAGCTTATTCTGAGATCATTCCAGATATCACAAGAGATATCAAACCATATGCACTTCAAATGCACTTCGCATATCACCATAGAACGAATCGGACGGTCCCTTCTGGCATCTTCTGGTTTCAGGCGCAGTTTGCTGGCCGCTTGGTCCACAAGGACTATGTTTGCTTATGCGAGGGTAGCTCTCTAGGTTCGGTGCCCAGTTTGCCCACAGGGCGTGCAGTGGCTGCGGCTGGTTGAGGGTTGAGACGACTGATATTCTTGGGATGGGCTAAAACCACCAAGCAGATCACATTCATCATTAATCCCATGCCCAAATCCCAAGGTGCAGCTGGCACGGCTGGAGAGGCAGTGGCCAAAGATGGCCAAAGCGGGAGAGATTGCCAACTTGTGAACAATCATGAATCTATGCATATCTACATACATAAAAATGTATCATGTATCATATGTATAAAGTGCGGCTGGGTGCCGTAAGCAGCTTTCAATGGTAGGGCTTTGATGAAGCAGGGTGGGTTTGGTGCTGCATTCGTGTTGTGCAACTGAACGAACTCACCTGCACGGCTGCAATACGACGATTTTCCTTTTGCAAGTGCATGCGATTCAGCACCACTCATTGATATAAACTTCACATTCTCGTGCGGAAATGAAATCCGTGCTCCTGATTTTAGACAATTTGAACATCAGGTTAGTCGGTGTAGCAATGCTCAGTGCCCTGAGTCCGGCAGCCTCTCTCAGTTCGAGGTCGAAGCACCTTTGCGCACCTTTGGAGATGGGCAAAGTGTGAGGAGAAGCGATGCATGGAATGTAGTGGCTGAGATAGTGTTGGCATGTGTTGGATGAAAAGTTATGTGCTATTCCGTATGGAGTCAACTTTCGAGAGTTCTGTCAACTACTTGGCCAAATCTCAAGATCCCCACACATCCACATGATTCTCTAAATGCTTCCTGCATCAGTGTAGAGCGGGTTGATACTGTCTGCCCAACGCCACCTTGGAGTCCTTCTTGGTGTCCCCAGGAGCGAAGTCAGTGAGCTGGGGAAAGCGGCCAAAACTGAGTATTGGGTTCGAGCACGATACCTACATCCAGGCAGCTTTGCATGAAGGCAGTGTAGTGCGGTTTCCTTGTTTCTAAGCTTTCAAAGGTTGGGCAACAAATGTGAACCCAAAGGAATATGTTTTATATTCTGAAAGACGATGATGATGATGATGATGATGATGATGATGATGACGACGACGACGACGACGACGACGATGATGATGATGTTGATAATGATGCTGCTGCTGCTGATGATGATGATGATGATGATGATGATGATGGTGATGGTGATGGTGATGATGATGATGATGATGATGATGATGATGATGATGATGATGATGATGAGATGATGATGATGATGATGACGATGACGATGACGATGACGATGATGATGATATGACTGTGACGATGACGATGACGATGACGATGTCGACGATGGCTTTCACAACGAGTATTTTGTCATAACCAGCAGCCTCGTACTTTTACCAGGTGTGTTCGCCTTTTTCCTTTGGCCAACTGCTGGGTCGAAGGTTCTGCCGGCGAGCTGATTTTGTTGCATGTGAAGCCTTTGACAGGGCGTACCCATCAGATCCGTGCCTGAGTGAAAAATCCATGAGGATGCCGTTGGGTCTGGGGAGCTATGCTATGGTCCAAGAGATTGGGGTCAATTTCCCTATTTTTGTGGAAGTGATGATGGATAATCGGAGTACATAGCATGATTTTCATCGATACGGGCAGGAGGTCCACCATAGGGGTCTTGGTTTGTCCACTATTAGCCTGGACATGCCAGGTCTGCGACCTGGATGATTTGCCAAATGAATTGCTTCAAAAGCATCTCTGAAACTGGCACAATGCTATACAGGGTGTTTTCCAACTGAACATGTTGTGCTCAAGTTTGTCAATAGAATAGAATTTCGATGATTGTTAGTGCCAGCAGTGTTGGTGAAGTGAGCATGAACAGTTGACAGTGCAAGCTGCCCCGAGGTGTGCATTTCGCAAGTTTGGGAAGGCCTTTGGTGGGGGCAGCCTGGCTGACAACTTGACGCCCTTGTCATCCGGAGAAGGTCATGGTGCTGCTTTGACAATTGTCCTACTGCATATATAGATAGATGGATGGATGGATGGGCGCTCAGTGGGCCAATGGACACATCAAAATGGGTGCATCTTCGCAGATCCACCAAGGATGTAGCGTATGGAAATGGGAGCGTGGGACCTTTCACACGTCTCTTCCTACACTGCCGGCGCCTCGCTTTGCGCGATGCTTTGGGTCACCGGTTTGTCGCCAAGGCCAGAATTCGGTCACCATGCCTGCGGTCCCCCATGTCCCATCCTAACCTCGCCACAAGTTCTTGGCCACGCCAGGCGCCTCTGCCTGGGGAGCTCAAAGGGCTATTGCAGCAGCTGCAACCCATTGAAGAGCGACCAGCTCACAGCGCCTTATGACAACGGTTATTTGGCGGGACAAATTGGGATAAGCAGAGAATCGGGGCCAAACAATGGTATAATCCACCCATAAAACATCATAAAACCATGTCAACTCAATAGC
This sequence comes from Symbiodinium sp. clade C Y103, assembly GCA_003297045.1. Classification (NCBI taxonomy): domain Eukaryota; class Dinophyceae; order Suessiales; family Symbiodiniaceae; genus Cladocopium; species Cladocopium sp. clade C. Next base: position 78,713 of record BGPT01002259.1, on the reverse strand, counting down.
TGCAGAAAAAAACGCATGTTTACGGACTTGTAATATTGGAGTTATAAGAGCACCCAAATAGAGAAGTTTTCAGGGGGTTAAGTTTAGTTTGTTTGATAGTGTTTGCTGTATTTACATGTATTTACTGTATTGCTTGGAATTGTATACTGTTGGATGTTGGTTTCTATTAGATTTATATATTGGGTGATAGCTACTAAAGTGTTTTGCTCAGCCTGCAGAGATTTGTTTGAGGTTTGAACACCAAGACTCCGCTCCTGGCCAAATAGACCGTCCAACAGATCTGATAAAATCTGACGTTCCCATAGGTCCGCTTGCAACTTCGGAGGGGTTCGACACAGGCGTGTATCTGGCCTTTGGAGATGCACAGACATGCTTGCGGCAGCCAAAGTTGCCCTTTCAAGAAAATTTGGCCGGGGCTTTGGTCACAAGGAATCAAGTCCAAAATGGACATCATGTGGCACTGATACCTGGAGGTCCTGGAGCAAAGACACCAAGCAGCCCTCCATGGTTGCGCATTCGATCCAAAGGGATTCAATGGCCAGCCAGACACAACTGCATATGTTACTGCTAGATATTCGATGAACTGCTTTGGGCAGCTCTAAAGCTGGTCTCAAGAAAAGATAGGTTCACAGCATTTACAGTACGTCATTTCCTGCCAAGACCATTTGAGCATCAGCTGCTCTGAGCCTGGAGGAGAGAAAATAGACCTTGGCCTGCTTTATGTGTACAGGATTTGTTGCGGAGCTGCTGACAATCAGACATGGGTCAAAAATCAGAATGTGGTACTATACTATAATAATTCATAGTAATTTCATGGTTGATGCTCCTACTAAGAGTCGCCAAAATCCGAATTTTGATCCATATACAGTTGTGGATGTCAAATGTCATGGAATCAGACGGTATGCCATTCCCAAAAGTCCAAAAGTGCAACATACAGTACAGTAAATGACAGCTTTTATGGGTCCGATTGTTTGCTGTTTGTTGATTAATTCCTTCGTATCAACATTCGTTGAAAGTCAAGTGCTTGCCGAGGACGAATGAAGCCCTGTTTGGTGCAGAAATGTGGAAGAGCAGATGGCTGAAATGCCTCGTTTCGCGGAGTCAAAGCTCTAAAGCAGATTAGCGTGGTGGAATTTTGGTTTATTTTTCAGGCCCGGTTGACATCCTGGCCAACTTTTGGGGGGGTGACATCCCACATGATTCATGATAGCTTGCTATGAAAATGTCAGCCTGAAATTGAACCAGCCATCCGGTGACAATGACCCACCCTCCAGCCACCTCCCCATTTGAATCTTTGGTTTCAGACAACAATGCTTATCAAGGGTGGGCCAACCATTCCAGATATGATGGACGGAAGCACTTGATTCGAACCTTGATATACGGCACTTGATGTACAATGTACATACAGTGCTTACCCATGTGCGCAAGGTAGCGATAAAGTTTTTCAGTGCGCACCAGCAATCTTGGCACTTTGACTTGTGGCAACGTGGAGTGTGGTCACCCAAAAAACAAGAGTTAGCTTCCACCTATTTGAAGCCACAGCCTTCTAGCAATGTTGATGGTGTGCATCTTAGGCTAGTGCGCTTGGCAAAGTCTTTCCTCTAAAATCTCAAAAATCTCAAGGATGCATCACCCAAGCAGTGGAACAAATGGTGTCATATTTCGATACATTTCGTCACCTTGCTGGGCAATGGTGCCAGAAAGACTTCCCAAGCGCCCAAGTTTCGCTGCGGTAGACCCACCGCCCTCATCTCCTCCCAGTTGTTTGTGAAGTTCTCCTACCAGGATGTTCCTTGAAGTTGGGACCCTCGGTATTGGAATCAAGAGTTCTTCAATAATGGTCAGTCAGCGAGTAGCCACCCCATGATGTTTGGATTCTATGTTTTCCAAGTTGAAAGAGTCGATGATCTTTGTTTGCTTTTCTTATGCCTGGGATAGATCAGTGCCGGCCAAGATGCTGAGTCGTTTCAGCATTAACAGAATTAATTATATCAGACAAATTTATACAAATTTCTCATATGTTCACATATTTTCACCCATTTCCATACGGCACAACTCGTCAGACTTCAAGGACCATCCACGTGGAGGAATTGAGACCCAGCTGTTTGGACTTGGAATGAAACCTGCACCGAACGCCCCAAAATTGGGGTCGCGAGATTCCCACCCTGGTTGAGGTTGAAAAAAAAAGGTGAACATGCATCTGGGGACGCGTGCCCACCAAAATATGGGGTGCCCCAACCATTATATAAATCTTCCGGTTTGCCTTAACTGACCTGGTTCAAGCGGATGTTCAATTTTGGTGGGTCCTAGCCGAAACCTGATGAGGACAGCTATGTACTTTCAAGGTTTCGTCGGGGGAAGATGTCTCAGAAAGCTTTGAACCGCTTTTGAACACGTCAATTGCGGGTGATGATGGCATCCTTTCGCAACTTTAGCAGCAGAAGGCGCCCAGTAGCGCGCATCTCTCGTGCTTGGTATACCCTTAATCCAGCACATCGGAAACCCCAATTCTGTATATTCCGTGCTGGGACAATCACCTCAATGTAACAAGGATAGACGGAAAGTGCCCACTGTTTGGGTGACCGGTCTTGTTCAATCCTTTGGCTCCAATGAGAGACTATGGAGGCGGGACATGTTTCAACCAAAACAGGGCGTGTAAAAACAGCTCCAGAGAGACCAAAACAGCTGCAGACATGAAACATGAATTCACATTGCAGATTTCTGCAATTTCTACAGTCCTTCCTGCTAGTATTGTTCACTGCACAAGCATGCAGGGCGCTTGAGAGAGGGTTTTGTTCCATTGGTTCTGGTGGTTTTCATTAGTTCTCCTCTTCCGTGCAATACGGAGGTTTTATATGGGTTTAGTTTAGTACATGATCCCATGATACATTCCTATTCATATGGTGTTATTCCCATTATTAATTATTATGCTATCATCATCCAATTACAGTATTTATATTCCCGTCTTTTTAAATAGTTCCCATGCTATTCCCATTGTATATCCCACTATTGGTTTGGCGGTTCTATGAAGAAACTCCGTATTTTCCTCCCGAAAAACGATCGTTTTGGGCTGTGGCCTGGGGCGATGGCGCGCGCTGCTCAGCTGCTCCTCATCGAAACTAGGATGCAGGAAAGCTGAAGGGATTTGGGGGAGTGGACCTTTTAATGGAAAAAACATGGGATATCATGGGTAAAATAATATGGGCATATGGAAAAATCATGAAAAATCATACGTACATGGATCCAAATGGTGACTCACTTGCAAACCTCACCATAGACTATGCTTAGCTTGGGATTTGCTAGCTGCTCTAACATGTCTGGATTTGGTGCCTTTATTCAAACTTGATCTTATAGAATGTTGTGAGGAGATAAAAGTTTGGGTCGTGAAAAAAGTCTATATAATCTACTCTCATGAAGAATTGTTGTTTGCATAGGAAATTTGGCTGGTCATGAGAGCCTTAGACGATTGGTTTGCTCGCTGTGCCCATCCGTATTAAGATAGTTATATATAGTTTTATATAATGTTATAGATGCAGGAGTTCTGTTGTTGGGGGAAGGCAGCAAGTTCTATATTGGATCCATGGGTTGGCCTATTGAAGGGTACTGAATGAACATCAAATGGTTTATTCTGGTTTGTGATACTTGTTTTGATCAATCTTTGCATATTTTGAGGCGTACCCCATTCCTGCACACATAGAAATACTGTCGTTGATTCAGTACCTCTGATGTTTCGCCACTTCGACGGCCTGGAAAATCAGGAAAGCGATTCACTACTGCACATCCCACAAGCCCCAAACAAATCAAAGAAATCTATCATTGCAGCCTACAATTGTTGGAGGTATCATTTTCGCACAAGATCCCGGAAGATCATTTGCGTGACCTAAGGATGGGGTGTGGAGCGATTCGAGGGCATCGATACGTGCGGATTCCTGCCGAATGCGGTTGGAAGTTGCACTATTGTTTAGTCTTGTGAAAAGGTGTTCATAAGATCAGTTTCTCCAGGAAGTCCTCGGTCAGTTTCAGCACAGACGGAGAAAGGATTGCGTGAAGGTAAATTCATGTATGTATATATATGTATATAGATGTAGACATATTTTTCTTCATGTAATCATATGTGCACAGCATAGCTATCTATCGTTGTATATATATATATATACACGTAAAGGATAAAGAGCATATTTTTGGAATTGGGCGGGTGGGCTCACAGCTTCACAACGTTTGTCGGCTAAGATCCAGCGATGAGGGACGACTCGGGAATGGACACCATGCTGGTCACCTGTTTATCGAAAGCTTCATTGGGTCATATCTCCATTGATTGGGTTGCACTCCCTAAATAAACAGAATAAGATAGAATAGAATAGATAAGAATAGAGTAGAACAGAATACATAGTTTAGACATGTTTAGACGAATTAGATATATTAGGATAGATTTCATCTATTTAGATTAGGTTACAATAGTTTCAGGTTTTGATGAATATAACCTGGAAGGACGAAGTCCTCATCCATCACCAATCTCCCACGCCTAGGCCCAGCTGGAGCCTGGAACCTGGTCGTCTCAACCGGCTAAATCTTAGATGTAAAAAAAGCTCAGTTGTAGTGGCTAGCTGCTGATTTCATGCTTTTAATGTGTTTAATGTTTGTTTTGACTGTTCATATCTGGTCTGTAATGGTTTCTTGTTCTTTGGGATGGGTTGGAACGACCAAGTTGAAGGGATTGAGGCCTTTAACAGATGCTTAGGATGGTTAAGGTTCCACACAAATCTGGGGTTTCGATCCCAGAGAGTCAACAAATGGAATTCATTCACTGAATTTTATTGGTGGGCAACCCTGCTTAGGGGCATTTATAACTGTGTAATAACTGTGTCAAAATAGCTGGGGTTGGGGACATAAGTGATTGAATTCTGATCCAAACTAAATCTATGCCGAGGTCGGAGAAGGTTGGAAGCTTATGGGCTTCGGGTTTGGCACTAGCAGCTAGCAGATGCTGGCAGCACCAAACGCAGAATGAACTGGGATGATGATCAGAGCAAAGGTACTCACCATGGTTTGGAAGGATGCATGTGCTGGGTTGGTTAATCATTGCCACAAGTTGCTGCAAACACATGCAGAACGACAGAAAACACCAAGTTTCCTCTGCATGATTTCATCATGAGCAGCTGGGTACCCTCCTGAAAATTCACATGGAACCGGAACTCCGTGAAATATGTGGTTTCGCCAGAAGCACTACATTTTCCTTGGAAATTGCATTTTGACGCATTTTGTTGCTCGTGTTAGCTTGGAATAGTTTTGAAATGTTTTAAGTGTGGTATTTGTCCACAAGGCGTTGGAGCACAGTGGAGGCCGGGATTGCACGAGAAGATACGAGAAGTCTCACCTACAAGATGGGCACTCCAAAACATCCAATACTGTAGTTATTCATCATGTTGCCCAGTGAAGTTGCCATTTTTCTGACCCATCTTCAAACGTGGCATGATAAATCTACCGTAGATGAGGTGATAGAGTTGCTTCACCAGATCCCAAGCCAGACGACCAGAAAGTGATAGCGGGAAACCGCCGAAAATCACATTGAATCTTTCGATCTGGGATGATTCATATAAAAACATCTCAAGCAAATGGTAAACATATACTCTCCGACTCTCCCGAAAACTAAGGTAGGACAAAAAATACTTTTCTTCGAGTGATCCCCTCCATGAGACTTTATTTGGCATATAGTGTGATACAGATTTTGACATTCTTTCTGGCAAAACTTTCTGGCAGGGAAAAGGAGGAGAGGACTTCCTTCGGTCTCTAGATTTCATCAGAGTTGTCCTCTCCTCCTCTTCCTCTTGGCATTCTATCTGGCATTTTCTCTGACATATGCTCTGCCATTCTATCTGACATATGTTCTGACATTCTATCTGACATTCTTTCTGGCATTCTTTCTGGCAGTCTATCTGGCATTCTATCTGGCATTCTATCTGGCATTCTATTTGGCATTCTTTCTGGCATTCTATCTGACATTCTATCTGGCATTCTATCTGGCATTCTATCTGGCATTCTATCTGGCATTCTATCTGGCATTCTATCTGGCATTCTATCTGGCATTCTATCTGGCATTCTATCTGGCATTCTTTCTGGCATGCTATCTGACATTCTTTCCGGCGTTCTATCTGGCATTCTATCTGGCATTCTTATTGGCATGTATTCTGACGTTCTATCTGGCATTCTACCTGGCATTCTATCTGACGTTCTTTCTGGCATTCTTTCTGGCATTCTATCTGACATTCTATCTGGCATTCTATCTGGCATTCTATTTGACATTCTTTCTGGCATTCTATCTGGCATTCTATCTGGCATTCTATCTGACAGTCTTTCTGGCATTCTATCTGGCGTTCTTTCTGGCATTCTATCTGGCATTCTGTCTGACATTCTATTTGGCATTTTATTTGAAATCTGGAGCCGGCAGCTGAAGTCCTGCAGGCCCACTGCCATCTGGAGCTCACGGCTGAGGTCCGGCAGTGCCCACTGAGATCTGGCAGTCGCGGTTGAAGCCGGCAGTGCCCACTGGAATCTCGCAGTCGCGGCTGAAGTCCGGCAGTGCCCACTGCGCTCTGGCAGTCGCGACTGAAGTCCGGCAGTGCCCACTGGGCTCTGGCAGCGACTGAAGTCCGGCAGTGCCCACTGGAATCTCGCAGTCGCGGCTGAAGTCCGGCGCAGTCGCGACTGAAGGCTCTGGCAGTCGCGACTGAAGTCCGGCAGTGCCCACTGGGATCTGGCAGTGGCGACTGAAGTCCGGCATTGCCCACTCAAATCTGGCAGTCCCGACTGAAGTCCGGCAGTGCCCACTGGGATCTGGCAGTGGCGGCTGAAGTCCGGCAGTGCCCACTGCGATCTGGAGCTGGCAGATGAAGCCCGGCAGTGCCCACTGCAATCTGGAGCTGGCAGACGAAATCCTGCAGTGCGCACTGGGATCTGGAGCTTAGAAGAAGAAGAAGCTGGGCGCGGAGAGCTCTTAGAAAATGACAACCCTCACCTGGCAGGTGGGGGAAAAAGTCTTCCATGTTAGCTGGTCAGGGTGCAGTTTGGGTTCAGTTCGGGCCCGCAGTGGGTTCCATGTCGGTTTTGGAGCGATTTTATCAAGAAAGTTAGTTGCACAATTTCCTGGGGAACAAAATCCATTCCACACCATACCAGGTGGTCATGTTAGTGGATTTCAGAATAGCCTGCAGTTCCGGGTTAGATTTGGGGAGTGTACATGTATAGATGTGGATAGATATTCCAAAATAATCCCAACCATCATCCCATGAATCAAAGTAATATCAAACGCAAGATCGGAATATATATATATATATATATATTTTTTTATATTTATATTTATATTTATATACAGTATATATATATATATTGTATATATATATATATATATTGTATATATTTATGTATATATATATATATATTTATTAGATACATCATCCAGAGATTGTTCGGAGAACAGGTTGGGCATCGGTCCGTGGGGGGGATTACGGGTACAACGTCCACCTCGCTCGCCAGGAAAACCTCCAGAGAATCACGCAGCGGAGGCTGGGAAGTGGCAATCGTAGACCATTGGCCATGCATCGACATAGACATATATGGGGATGAGTCAAAACCTATGAATTTAGTTATCCGCTCTTAAGGGATGAACATCCATTTGCCAGCTATTTTGGGGTTCACTAGGTACCAGGGTTTTGACTCATAGCCATATATGGATATATTAGATCAGATCGGATTAGGTTAGATTTAGATAGATTTAGACAGGATATGATAGACACAGGAGAGGGCGATGGAGAGAGATAGAGAGCGAGAGAGAGAGATAGATGGGTAAGGATAGGATAGGAGAGGATAGCGTAGGATAGGATAGGATGGATATTGGATAGATATATAATATTGGATAGATAATATTGGATAGGATGGGATGGCTCGGTGGATAGCTATCTAGCTACCAGCTAGATAAATAGATAGCTGGACATTGTTAATGCACCACATGTAAAGTACCGCTGTTTCACGTCACTTTTGTACACTTTTGTAAGGACGTTTAAAGCTAAACGTATTTGCACACATAGACAACATTTGTGCACGGATGGTTGCGCACATGGAGATGGATTCATTGACATGTATCCAACCACGCACTTTTCAACAGATCAGAAAAGATAATGTTTGCAGATTTCGTTTCAGTGGGATTGAACTATGAAAGGTTTAGTTTTGAAACAACAAAATCCCCGGCCAATGCGGCCTCAGATCCTTTCGCATGTTGACATTTCCCCATGAGTGCTAGCAGTCCAAAGTCGTCACAGTGAGGTGAACATTCCCATCAGCTCAATAAATGAGGCCGTGCTGGGCAGGGTTTGGGTGCTTCGGTAGTGGGATGAAGCTGGTTGCCTTCATTCCAGGGATAGGATCATCAAACCACCCAGTTTCTGCTTCACGCATCAATGAGACAGGCACATGTCGGGTTTTTTGGGAGGATGGAATCGCCCCAGTGCCAGGGCTTTATCCAGATCCGCGTCGTGAGAAGTCACCTTCAGATTTTTTTCAAGGGGGCCAAACTGCCAAACAACCAGCAATCCGATCCAGACTGTTGGGAAACATTCCCCAAATTGGCCAAATCAACTTCTAGAAATCTCATAACTAAGAGCTGGTGTCTTAGCGGTACAGCTGGATGTTCATCCCAGTTTCACAATTTTCCTATTGTCCCATGGCTACTGGCCCATCCTCACAAATCAACTCAAATGAGAAGATGAACCTACACTTCCAACCATAAATGGACAGTGTAATGAGTTTTTATCCCAATATATTTCAGTCATACCCGCTTGCAATCCCAATTTGTGGCTAGTAATTATGAATGTTGAATCCCCAATTTTGCTGCTTAAATGCCAGATTTTTCCCAGCTGAACCTATCTAAAGTCTTGAGCTGCATGTGGGCATTGGCTCAAAGATCTCAAAGCTTCCTTGCGACCACGGCATGGAGCGAAGGCCATTGGGGACCTCTGCAACAAATGAGCAGTGTACGAAAGAAATGGCTGGGTATACCGTCATTTTAATAGTTCTCCCTGTCTTAAAGCCATGATGAATTAAGGGCCACAGTACTTGCCAATCTTTTCAGCATCGTGATGTTGCCCAAGAAATTGTAAGATTCACCTATATTCACCTAAAGTTGTTTTTTCGCGGAAATATTGGTCATGTTTGGGGCATATTTGTGGACTGACGGGTTTCACCGGAGTATTCTTCACTGTGGCAAGCCCTGTCAGCCGAAGGAGGTGATAGAAGTGTCGAACAGTGCTGACATGTCTACAGTGAAACAGCCTACTTTGAAGTCAGTTGATGTTGGATCATCTTTTACATCATGACGGCAGACTTTGTGAACAGAAAGATCTGGAAGAAGCCTTTTCTATCTTGCGCATCAGGCCTGTGCTGCTGAGTATATCTCTGCCTGGCAGATTTCTGCATGATGCAGGCCCTGCAATATCAAGTGAGTCATGTGGTGTCAGCATGCAGGATGTTTCTAATGCTTTTGAGTTTCTCCTGTCTTCCACTAGCTGCCGCAAGCTTTTGGGTTCCCTTCATGGCAGGACCGAGAGGCTTCAAGCTCATTAGCAGAAGCCTGGTGAAATTTGTTTCAGGGTGAGACATGGTGAGACTGGATGTCCCTCAGGAAGCCGTGAGTCCAGAAACAGAACCAAAGTCGAGGCATTCAAGTAAATGAGTTTCGTTTCGTCATTCTGGATTCCTCGATTTTATCAGAGTCACTTCCCCCTCGTCCTCCTCGTCTCCTCTCCTCTCCCCTCCTCCTCTCCTCAACTGCGAGCTCCAGATCTCAGTGGGCACTGCCGGACCTCGACCGCGAGCGCCAGATTGCCCACTGAGATGTGGCGCTCGCGGTTGAGGTCCGGCAGTGCCCATGTCAGAGAGAATGTCAGAATATATATCCAACATATTCCAACATATACTTCCAAATGGTATGTCAGAAACTATGTCAGAAGAATGTGTCAGGGTGGGGATCCCTCGAAAAAAGTAATCGTATCGGAAGACTACAGTTCCTTCAGACTGTTACATGCATATTGCGGTTGATGGATGGTTAAAAAATCTGAAGACAAGTGAGATGGGAAACAGATATTGGCAGCTTCCCTCAGTGGCACCAATTTTGTCAGCTAACCGGTGACACGGCAGTTTGGTGTGAAACAGAAGATTGAATATGTCCATCCCCCGAGTACCCGAGACAGCACCACAAACCATGCCTTGTATATAATATTATATATATATAGTGCTTCATATAATCGCGGATTTACGCATATTTGGGATGATTTTGGGGGGATGGATGGGGATGGGCTGGGTTTATTTGGAGTATTTCAATTTCGGGGTATGAAACAGAGAATTTTGCGGTGTCCAATAGAGACTGAAATACTCTACTCATCTCTACTCCCATGGTTGTTCTACACCCTTCACACTCTCTTTGGACATCAAAGTAGCTAGCAAGGAACTGTTGATACTGCCAGAGGTGGTCCCAGAGTGCTCAAGATATTTGAAGATGTTTTATACCCAAACTTAAATGGATTATACTGTCAATAGATGTTAATACAATCAAAAAGTCATGATGGAATCTCTCTGGGAGCCCAAGAATTTTGAGTCATGTTAGAGGATCATAAGATGGAGGTCTCCTAAAATGGGGGTAATTGCCCTCAAATCATCCAAATTTGAATAGGATTTTCAAGCATTTGTAAACCCTGTACCCAGGACGCCATCCGCTATATAATGTTATATACAAAAAACCCGCAAAATTTCATATCATAAACCATCATAAACCATTACAAACCGTCATGGACCATACATTACACCTTGGTTCTTCCCAGGAAGAGAACACGCTTTCCAGCGAAGAGGTGGCAACTTGCCTCAGATCATCATGGAACATGGAGGAACATGATGGAAAATCATTGGAAAGTGATAGAGAATAGATGGAACATGATAGAAAGTGATAGAAAATCATGAGAATGATGAAACATGATGAAGCGTTGGATCTCTTGAAGGAATGGAGTACATATTTTTAGCGAATTCCACTGGAAAACTGGAGCGTGGATTCCAGACCTTTGAAAAGGAGACTGCAAGCGTTTGAATGCCAGGCAATAAAGAAAGAACCTCCTCCCTGGAAACCAGAAATAACATATACCTTAGTGTAATTTAGTGTATATAACAATGCCAAGTATGTAATAACCAGCATATACCTTGGTGTCCCTTATTGCCTTGAAATTTTTGTGGAACTCGCAACGCAGACAGCTCTTCTTTTTGGCACGGCAGTGCAGCGAGGAATATCTTGACGTCCACTATGAGCCGGAGGAGAGGAGGCAGAAGCATATCGGCTCTGGGGACAGACCATGCTACTGCCATCATACCTGGTTGAACCAACACTGTGGGCTTGGGTGCTGTTGGGGGTGCAATCATTCCAGACCAACTGCCATGCTATGCCATGCTGATACTTGAAGAAGTGGCTCAGACAAAGCAGCTGAAACACGTCATGTTGATGTTTGATGCTGACAAAGAGGAGCGTTATTCATGGTTATTCTACTTTTCTGTGTGCATGCATCCCAGAAAGGGCCAAGCTTCCTGCCCTCATCCCTTCTGGACATGTTGTAGGTGCAGCTATAACATTCAATACTTTCTATCCAGCCATTCCACTTTGTTGCAGCACCATTCCAGCCTTGAGAGTTCGAGTTAGGCATAGCTAGACATTGCATGCTAGTTCCATCATAGTAACATCCCACTAGTTTCTGGATAGTTGGTATGAACATGGCGGTCTTCAGGCGTGAAGCCTGAGCCAATCTGGCCCATGGCATCCTCGTGTGCGGCTGGCACTCTGGCCCTGCAATGTCTAGTTTACCTCTTCATCCCAAGCATTGGAGCGGAGGACGGACTGATCCATGATGGGAAAGAGGCTGCACCCTATGATTGCCATTCACTCAGCCAGGCATCCATGGCGGCACGACAGTGGTGTTGCACCCATCAAGGCGTAGCGTGCACCACACAGGGCCCAACAGAATTCAATTGCACCAGCGACGTTGCAGGTGCATTCTCCGAAGAGAAACGGTTGTGGTGCTGTTCTCATGAAAGTATAGGATGTCTCAATACGAGCGACCTAAACAGTACCACAGCCAGGGAGAAAATTGAAGTGACGGAGAATAGTAGCAATACAAGTGTTGCCAATCAGACAGAAACATCAGAAGCCTATGATTGCACCACAGCCTCCAATGCTTCAAAGGCTTGGAGCCGTGCTCAGATGACTTGGTGTTGTCAGCATGGGGCATGTGGAAATGAATCTACCACGTTTGACTGCAGCGATGCTGGCGAATGGTCTGAGTTGAAGAAATCCTGGTGTTGCCAACATTTTGGCCTCGCCTGTCCAGATGAGAAAGTTGCCAAGAGCGCAGTGAACATCAGCAGTGACAACCAGTCAGTCACCAATGACTCAGTCCATAACGATGCAGCCGCAATGGTTGTGGACGCGATGGTTGTTGCAGTCGAACAAAAAGAGGCCAACAAGACTCAGGGGGATTCAGGCACCAGCGTCTTGAGCGATCACAAGGATGCTTATGATTGCGTCAAGGGTGCCAGCAATTGGACATTGGAATGGACGAATGAGCAGGCCATTTGGTGCTGTAAGTTTCGCAATGTGTCCTGCAATGCAGGCCATCCCTTGAACCCAATGTCCCAACCCTTCGATTGCACAGGCTCTATGGAGGATTGGTCCCTGAGCAAACAGCAGTGGTGCTGTGACACCCACCAGCTGGGCTGCACAACGCCATCGACGACATCAACAACATCAGCAGCCACGCAGGCCGGTGTGGAAGTTGCAGACCAGTTTGACTGTGACAAAGAAGGCTACTGGTCGCGCTCAAGGCAGGCGTGGTGCTGCAAGAATAAGAAGATTGGATGTCATTCCTGCACGGAGGATGCAGAGAAGTGGTCCATTCCAGAGAAGCTCTGGTGCTGTGAACATCGGCCCAGCCGAGCATGTCTTGAGGCCCCTTCGGTTTCTCTCCCTCACCAGGCAAGCCATCAGTTTCAGTGCAACTTGGGGGATGTGGAGACTTGGTCAGAGGAGGAGCGGGCTTGGTGCTGCAAGACCAAGAGCCAGGGCTGCGATCCTGATTGCGATCTGGTCTTTTTGCCTCAGTGGACGCCTTCGCAGCAGATTTGGTGTTGCAAAATGAAGGGGCTGGGGTGCCCAGCACAGCAAACCAGCGCCCTTTTTGATTGCTTTGACGGCGACACCGAGGGGTGGTCTCAGATGAAATCGCACTGGTGTTGTTTCCATGCCAAGCGCGGGTGTCCAATGTTTGACTGTGAAGATGGCTATTCCAACTGGAGGCTTGGCTTCAGCGAGGCCAAAAAGGCATGGTGTTGCGAGCACTATGGCATGGCCTGTGAGAGGTCCAGTTCATCCTCCAGTGATCCGAGTCAGCAGAGTGAGCCATCCTTCAGTCAAGAAGGACCCTTTGCCGAAAGCCATGACTGTGACGGGGATCCTCAGGAGTGGTCCGCCACCAAGCTGCAGTGGTGTTGCTTGGTGGAACATCGCGGCTGCCTCAACGACTTGCAGAAGGAGTTGGAGGAAGCCTATGACTGCAGAGACGTCAGTAGATCCAGCGTGTGGCCGCCTGAGAAGACTGCCTGGTGTTGCTTCGAAGCTTTGATGGCTCTGATATTTTTTCATTTTGCTGCCATATGTTCATATATGTTCATATTTTCTCAATTGCTGTTGGATGGTCCGTTTGGTGCTAGTTCATGCTAATGTCAATTTTTATTGAGACAAAGAATATTTTTCCGCAGTAAAGTAGCTTTCTACAGCCTGTGCCAGAAGCAACTCTCCTTTTTGCATCGAGAAACCCAGGTTCAAGTGCTTAAGGTGGGCTTTGCAACCTGTGGTAAGAGCTCAAGGGACTATATGTAGTAAAATTCTACAAGTTGCAGCGTGCTGGAATAATTTCTGTAGGTGTTCTTTTTGTTTGTGGGCACTTGCTCATTGAGGAAAAGGGTGTGGCTTGTGAAGTTGAATCATTCACAGTACAACGACCTCCACCTCCAGAGCAGTCTCAAGAAGATGATTCTTCTCTCTACTTCGTGCTCCTTCTCTTGGTGGTGATTGTCATTATTTCATACTATCGTGCAAAGGGCGGTCATTCTCGAAGATCCTTCAGCTTCGGCCCTTCCCCATCATCCGGGACCACCTACGGCCGAGGCGTATATTCTGCACTTGGCTCGAGGTATACACCCCCGAGTTTGCCATCATGACAATGATCGAGAAGACAAAAAGGAGGGCGCGGCACGGAAGGATATATATATATATGTATATATATTATATATTTACAGTTGTAAACTTTTTTCTTGGGTCCTTCAAAAATGCCCTAAGAGGACAATCGAAAAAGCAACAACTTAGGACTCATACGCTGCGTAGTGCAGGGCAGGTCATGCACCACCTTGTACGCAGCAAGTGATGCGTTATTTGATCTTGAGATGATTTTGGTTGAGCCCTCTTCAACTCAATTGAACACCAGGTATTTTCACACAGAGATCAACAAGAAATGGAGAGAGATATACATCTCTGACACCAGCAGAGACGTCAGAATGCGACATGACTTTGGAAGAAGCTGGATACTTATGCAAAGTCACCCTCGGTTATATCGATCAACTTTGGTGTATCCCAACGGACAGACTCATCTTCTTGGGACAGGTGCCCAGTACGACCACCCACTCGCGGAAGAGGTGGCGGATGGGTGATTGAGGTTTCTTAAGTTTCTTTAAACATGTTCGCATGATGTCACCCCACCTTCCCATACCACTTGTCTACTGTGCCTCATGCATTTGCTGTCATTGATCGTTGATGGTAGTGGTATATGAGCTATATGATTATCATAATATTATCATATGATATTATCTATGATATGTGTTCTCTTGTATGAATATTGCAACAGAGGAGTGTTCCCTGAGTGCCATCAAGGTACTGTAAACGATTCCATCTCACTTTGGCAATAGTATTCCTTGCAGGCATGTTCCCAAATGACTATTCTCTATCTACTCCAGGACACTTTCATACAGTCACGCAGCACTAGTATGCCTTGAATAAACAGTTTCAAAGTTGTTTCACTTACTGTACTTCTGTGGGACTCTTTCTTCACTATTTGGAACTTTGACATATGAATTTCAAGGTTCCTGGAATCTCCGGTTCTTGGCCATGGCCAAAAAAGATTGACCCCAAACGACCCCAGGTGATCTATACCTATATCAACAAGTTTTTTTTTCCAGGGGATGGGGTTCGTCTCAAACATTTGGGGCCCTGAAAATGCCACATGGCTTATCACAGTTTAAAACTTACCGTTCTTTATGGACAAAATCGAATTGGTTGAAGGGAAACTGTGCAGGGTCCCCGCCGAATTTCATGTGTTTCAATGTGTTTCATATATTTCATGGGAGCACATGGAGGGGAAAAAAATAATGGCAAAACCACGAAAAAACCATAGTTTCCTCGAAATTTTCTCTTGAACCAACCCAGGGCCATGTCCCCCGGCCGCTCTTCGAGGCCATGAGGAACGGCCCAGCACCGAAGCAATGGGCCGTCCCGGACGGCCAGCCGCGGGCCGCCGCGTGGTGCCTTGACTGGGGACGGGAAATTTCATGAGGAAAATCAGAGAACTACCATATGGATCCAAACTGTATGGGGGTTTCCATACATGGGATACTTAGCTGGCTGGTAAAGAATGGCTGGAAAATGCCAAACAAAAATGCGGATGATTTTCCAGAGGGTATATATAGATCTGGGTAAATGAAGAATCCATCAATATTCCATTCATAATCCATTGATTCTGCTCAATGATAACGACATCCGAGGTCACTGGAATCATGGTTGGGATTCGGGGTGAATCATCCCAACATAGTGAGCCTTATTTCAGGTCAGTGAAATACGATGATTTACCCAGATAGATAGCTACCATCAACTTTCTAGGGTTATCTTAATCAGCACAGGGCATCAGATAACTTACCACACTGAACATAATAGGTCATTTTTACATAGTTTTACTATGTTTTACTTATTTGTGGCAATGGCATGCTATGTAATGCTACTCGTATATATAGTAATTCGGATAACTATGGACAATCACCATTTTTAAGAGGTTGCAATTGAATGTGACAAAGGAAAAGTTGCAACTTTTTAGGGGAAAAAACATCTATATTGGCCCATCAAAGATGATCTACCCATAAATTAAACAAGTGATTGTCCATATATACTTGGCTTGAATTACCAGATGGTATCTGCTAAGTAAAGTGCTAACTAAATACATGAGAAATGGTATTATTGTAGTATCGTCATGTACTTTTTCAATGTTGAGTTAACATTACACTATATAATCATATTTGTCATTATCCATTTACGGTAGAGGCATAAATAGTGCACATATTCATTGCGTACAGCCGTTTTGGGAAGTATAAAATCACAGCCAATGATGGAGTGAAAGGTATGGATGGGAAAGGCATGCATGCATAACGGAAGGCATGCATGCATAACGGATGGCATGAGGCTTGACAGATAGATAGAATGTAGATGAATGCAGTAGAATTGGATAGACAATATGTATACCACAGGGGGGAAGTGTGTCATTGAATATCCAATTCCTTGATTTGGTATGTTGTGGATGGTATCCTGCCATTTCTTGGGGATTTGGGTCCTGATCCCTCTCGAAAGATGCCAGTAGAACAGGGTACCAGTGTGCCGTGGCTTCCACTACTCTTATTTCTGCGCAAGAGAAATTGTCTTGACACTGTGTTTGATAGATACTGCAAGTTTGTTGAAACCAGAGGGTCCATGGGCATGTTTTGAAGCATTCTATAAATATACAGATAATAAGGTCTATCTCAAAAAGTTGTAAATGTTCCATTGACAAAGCCGGATCAATATGTTTCCCAGAGTTTTCCAGTGTCACTTGCAGCCTTGGGTTCTAGCCCACCAAGGTACATGTTGATCACCATCATGTGCATCACCACCACCATTATCACGGAGCCTACAACTTGGATCGTGGCTTGGTACTACTGAGTTTTTGTTGACTTATTTTCCATACACGCTTGATATGATAAACAGAAAGTACCCTCCTGTGAACTAACAAGGATGCGGAAAATCATCATTTTCTATAGGCAACCTATATATATATATATATATACATTGGCAATTTTCCACATCTAAGTTTACCCCAGGGTACTCTCAATGAACTCAGAGAGAGGGCCATGAAAAACATATGGAACCCAATTTAATCCGACGGTTTTTTTTTGCTTGGCTGGCTTCTCTCAGATCACACGGATGGAAGAAGAAGGTGGCAGGAGTCTCACTTTGCAGGTTCCATGGAGAAACCGGAAACCATATCACCCAGGAACCTTGACCACTTTTTTCAGTTGCTCCAATTTTTAAAACCCCACGTGCCTCCACGGGCCTATTTGCATTGTACATTTAATTTGTTGATATTTGTTGTACCATGTTGTACCTTTCCGGGTGTGGCCCCCAGCTCTGAAGGCCTGTCGAGTCCTGACGCCGACCTCCGACGCCACGAGTTGAAGGCGGAGGCGGAAGCTGAATGGACGCTGGAGGAGAAGATCCGCCCGAAGCGGCCGGGCCCGGGTCCGGCACCAAGGAGGCCGGGAGGTGGATGAAGGTTGTCGGATTAGTCGGATTTCCATGGTAGGGGTGGGGGTGATTGGGGGTGGGGGAAGATTTTCGAGGTAGACAATTTTGGATAATCTATAATAAAATCCAGGATAAATTGTAGTGACCTCACTGTGACGTCACTGGAATCATGATTAGTAAGGGGAATCACCCCCAAAGTTAGTGAAATATGATAATCTATCCAGATATAATACTTGGATAGATGCTTTGGGGTTCACAGCAGGGGCCTTTTTCTCCCCTGTTGGTTTGGACCAGGCCGCGCGCTCCGGGACGATCTCAACAGGCCGGGCAGCGACGGATGCTTTTAAACATCAAACAGTAACACGTGCTTTGACGAACAAATGAGGACGTAATTGTTTCAAACATGGTTTCTTTTCCATCTTTAATAATGACATGATGAAAATTGACACACACACACACACATATACATATATATATATACACATGCTTTAAGGATGGTTTGCAACCACTAGAGGCAAGATGAGATCGGAAGTTCCATGTGGCAATGGTGCTGGAGGTTCCAAGATCAGGTTGTCTCCTTGGACCGGACGCTGCATCCGTCTGACCGAGGCTGAGTTGGAAAATTCCCTGGCATCCGAGCTGTGCCGCTTGCAGACGAGTACCTTCAGCACCTTTGGAGGCTGTAGATGTTTGTCCAACGGGCTATGGACCCCACAAAAGGCTGGTCATTTGCCGTGGTGCATCACTGCGCGGCACTCAAAACCGGAACATGGAACCCTTACTGCTATGTTCCAAGCTGGATGAATCATTTCTTTGTTTGTGAGACACTTCTCATAAGTTCAGGGTATACACTTCAATTCGAACACACCCATGTCCTGACTGCCATTTACTGTAGGGGTTGGTTTGCTGACTTGGAGCTGCCAAGGTAGGATGTGGAATATAACGAACTGAAAAAGTGCAGGGGGATGGTTGATTCACAAAGTATCACTCTCAGCCTTGATTGATACAGGGACCAAAAAACTATACCTGGACTTTCAGTCACTTCTAAACCTGCGGATGTGAAACCTGCAGCAACCTTTGCACTCTTTATGAAACATATGAAACCTGCAACTGATACCCTCTCGTAATTTAACATAGCTATTGAAAATGGCCACTTATAGTGGATTTTCCCATTAAAATGGTGATTTTCAATAGCTATGTTAATTTACCAGAGGGTACATGTGGCGACCACGACATGCCCTGTGCTGCAGGCATGGACTTTGGCTCCAAGGCGAGTTTCGAGGGCATGGTGAAAATCTGGAGCCCATGCACTTGGGTTGGAGAAGCCTAGCCTCCCTCTTTAGGTATACATATATATATATATACTTATATATACATATTTATATACATACATGTATCATCATTTATCTATACATACTGTGTATATACATACATATGTTCTTATTAATTGAACATATATATATATATATTATATACATGTGTGTGTCTTGTCACTATCGTTCTATGACTATCATTCTTGTTAAAATGCTTTAAAATGAAGATCTTGAAGGTGATTATAAATATAATTATACATGAATATGTTGAAGATTATTTGAGCCACTGCGATTATAATTGGTAGGTTGTCCTTCTTTTATAGTCTAGATTCAAACCACAAAAAGACATGTACCATTAATCATAGCGGCAGTATTGCCAATGCTTCGTACATCTTCGTACCACAGTAGGACCGTGAGGATTTGCATCAGGCATGGGTTGGGAATTCAGCAAAATTGCCTCAGGCCTCATGTTTTATGGGTACCTCCATGCCTTTGGCGACGCCTGCAGAGACCCTTGGCATGTGCAGGAGTATGAAGGACCTCTAGGATAGAATCTGCCAGACTCTTTGGATGTTATATGATGTAGTTATATCTTATGATGTAATTATATCTCAGGCTTGGTGCTAAGGCTGTTTTGAAGCCTCTTGAGGAGGTTCTCACATGTCTACAGTCGTTGTGCTTTTTCCGGGAAAAAGCAAGTGGCTATCTCAGCCGTCTCGCTCTCAGTGTTCCTGAAACCCGAGCCCTGCCCCAGAATTATCAATTCCCTTGAGACCCATTCAGCCAGCAATTGTATGCTCAGTCCATTTGTTCGGAGAACGAAAGCATGTTTCAACGCACCAGACCATACCTGACCATACATGTCAATAAACGTAAATTGATCCTCCAAGAACGGTTTCTCTCAATGTTTTTTTCCCGCTTCCTGCGCTTTTCCCATCGTTTTGACGGCCGTGACGCGTTCTGTCCTGTTCATGGCTATTTGATCTTCTAATGTTTTGTAATGTACTCACCTTTGGTGGCCCAGGAAGAAGCCACCAGCTGAACTGCAACTGCAAGAGTACTTTGAGCTCATGTCATGCTTGCCTATGCAGACGCGCCTGAAGCTGTCACCCTATACGGTGCAGTTGAGCCGATCAAAATAGGGTTGGACTTTTTGACCAAGTTTGAAAAGGTCACAGGGAATGCATGGGTAGCTGAGAAAACCCAATTTTAAAACATATACCAACATAAACTATATTATATACAGCATATACTACATCATTGTTTGTCCTTTTGTGTTAGCTAAAGCCCCGATTGGTGAACGTAGATGTGATTACTCATTGGCTTTACGACATTATGGTCAAGCAGTTGCAGTCAATTTGGAAATCTCCTGCACATACAGGCAGCTTGGCTCGCAGGATTGTGTTGTCTCACCTTCACTCGCTGAAATTTGCGGGAAAACATGGTTGATCTATCTGAAGGGTGGGCGTGTGTAATTGCCGCACATATCTTGTTCCCCGGAGCAGCCCAGAATTGACACGCATCATTTTCAAACAAACGTTGATCCTGTTGGCTCAAGGTCAGGCAAAAAAAAATCGATGAGGCCGGGCCCTCCCGTGTAGGCCTTGGCCTTGGCGAACTTGGTGCCATGGCACATTTTGAGCTGGAAGAAGGAAATCAATTTCTACTGGATTGGTACAAGCTGAAAAAAGTGGCTGCATGCGAGTCGCCCGTCGTTCCGGTGGCCGTACAACATGCAGACACCATGGAGGTCTTGATCGTGGCCTACGCCAATGAGCAGGCCACAATGGGGAAGTGCGGGGGGTACAAGAGCATAATCTCAAATACAACTTGCATCATGTCATGGCCGGAGATTCTTCGTTTGCTGGTGAAACGACCCATGCGGATCTGTTCATGGCAAGTTTTATGTGTGTGTTATTGCCCACTTGTAGTTCCCATACAGGATCCTGCGCTCCATTTGAAGGGCATGGTAGAACTTCCACCATATTTGATCTCCTGAACTTCACTCAAATCCACATGGATTTGAGTTTGATCTGACAGGCATTGGTTGAATCCTTCAGGAGGAAGATTTGCGTGCTTTGGAGCACGTCTCGGAACAAGTTGTGGATCAAAGGCGAGACTTCGGGCGATTCTTGGTTGACTTTTCCCTGGTAAGTTGTAAAGATTGGTTCTCCCAGCCCAAAGATCCCGCCATACCCCCTCTTGGGACCCTTTGAGGATCCATTTAATTCATTTGCCAAAGTTTGCTGAGTAGAGTTGCCCTTGACCTTGCAACGATGGAAAAAAGGAAAATCTCTGCAGAATTGTCGTGCTTGGTGTAAAGATTCATTATGGCTGATGGTTTGATTGCAATTCCAAGGCAATAGTGCACATCACATAACATCACTATATCCAGACCTCTAAAGTCTTAGCACATCTTGGCACATTTTGCGGTGTGAAAAAAAACATGAGTTGGATGCCCAAAGCCACGGGATCCCCCAGACAGTCCTCCTTTATCTGAGGATGTGTTAGATCTGGTAGAGGTGCGAGTGAACTGTGAGCAGAACTCCTTGTTGTACCTGGTGCGTCCACGTCTAACTGGAGCATGTCATACCAAAGGTCCAGACGGATCAACGCGACCGTCCTGCTACTACCGCCGGGTCCATTGGACTGAGACCGAGGAGCTCGAGGCGCTCGAGGCGAAAGATGACACGGAGTTGTCGGAAGTCATCAAGGGCTCCACTCAGCTGGAGCATCTTTCGTCGTGAT
Organism: Symbiodinium sp. clade C Y103; assembly: GCA_003297045.1. NCBI lineage: Eukaryota > Dinophyceae > Suessiales > Symbiodiniaceae > Cladocopium > Cladocopium sp. clade C. Next base: position 56,978 of record BGPT01002259.1, on the reverse strand, counting down.
GTCTTTCGGAGTTGGATGTCTTTCAATGCTTTGAAACAATGACAGGAATAGAGCAGACGTGACCAACAGCACCTGGCTGTCAAAGCACGTCCATGTGCGTCGCAGAAGAAAAATATGGGCATACTGAGTACTGGCAATCTTGGACTTGGGTGGTGAAGGAGCTTTGCATCGTTCAAATCTGGAATTATATAGTCCGCAGATTGTTTTTTCAGGGCGCAAATTGTCTGAGCGCCCAACGATGAACGAAGTAATTATAACGAAGCAATCATTCGAAGCACAATGTTTGACCTTTGGTACAGCAATTATAGGGCAAGCTGGTCTTTGCTTTGGGATTATAGCACAACCTCAAGGGCAAGAAAATTAGCAATATTTCAAAACTCTTCAGCTATGGCTCTTTGTTCCTGGTTATGACAGTACAATTTCCACCAATGTGGTGATATGTCTCTGTACTCCTTGCTTGAAATTGCTACCCTTTCTCCCGCAGTTTCAGTAAACTTGTCTCCGTAGATCTCGGTTGATATTGCGGCCTTACGTGTGGGAATGCCGTGGCAACACATCCACATGGGGTTGTAGCTTGAAATACGTGGCTGTGTTTCTTCCATCAAAATGATTATGAAGTTGACAAGTGGGCAGAGATTACTGACGATTTATGGGACCGCAGAATTGGTTGCATTAGGCGCCACCAATAACTGTTTACAAATGCCTCTTCAGACCACACCCCTAAATCTGCTTCGTTTGGAGCCATTTTGCGCCCTCCAGCAACTGTTGAAATGACATAAGTGTTTCATTCTGGAGTATGATATGATATGGGTATAGTATAGGTAAGATATGGGTATGATATGGGTGCAAGCGATAGTAAGATATAATTCTAATTAATTCTACATATACCTGGATCTCCGAAAGGACACACATAATTAATTGTCCGTTTGCAAGATTTCTGCCGTTAGGGCAGGTTTCTTGTGAAGGACCTGGAAATGGGGTCAAACTTGTATTTGGCACCTTTTGAGCTGATCTTATATACTCTACTTTGCCTAATGTGTGTCGATTTTTCTGGTGGAAATTCCCGAGAAAAAGACGGAAGTACCCGGGAAAAGGGCGGAAATACCAGGGCAGACTCAACATGACTGAAAAATGAAAACATGAAGCGGTCAATGGTAATTGTTATCCTGAAATGGACAAATCCAAAAAACATGGAAGGAAATCAAACCAAAATTTGCCCTGGAAAGAAATTTGTAACCAATGAAAATCCAGGTATAGTCACCAGAAACAGTCGACAACACAGAGTTGGCAGTTCAGGGGATCACATTGGCTCACTGCAGGCATCAACAACTCAGTGTTCACAGGATCTAAGGGATACTCATGGATTACTCATCTTACCCTAAGGTCCCCTTGCATCGGCCCAAGTAGCACGGTGCAGGTTCGATGTTCATGCTTCCTTCAAAGTTGAGGAACAGAAACCATTTCATGAGGAAACTGTGGAACCTAGCTTTGTCAACAGGCACCAAGATTAGATTATAATATAGATCATATTAATAATTAGATGAGATCTTTCATTTCCAGATATTTCAAAATTTCGTCCCAATTCCCACCCGCCTCCGACGCTTGGTGCCGGGGCGGTCTTTGTTTCTCTTCATGAAGGCGGTCTGGAGCTTGGTTTCAACTCAAACCTTGTTGCGATGTTTTACATTTGGCATGAAGCACAAGTGGTCGGGCCAAAAATGGCCTAAATCTACCTGTGATGCCCAGGTCTCAACGGCTGAGGAAGCAAAGTCCAAAGAGGATGATGCCAAGATAAATGTGACCGTTCTGACACTTTCAGGAGAGACAGTGGCGACTTTGACCCTCGGGCTGCAGGGAGTTGAATGAATAGCACCACGCACTGGAGTCAAAAGGTGCGAGATGTCCAAACACACCCGGTGAAAATCAAAAACGAAGAACACAAAAGAACGGGATATACATACAATATCATACAATTAAAATCAATGAATTCAATATTTAATCATACATACATTGTATGATATCCGTGCATCTCAAATCATCTCAACAAAAACGTCCAAACAGTTCTATCTAAATGTAAAGTGTAAGAGTTGGAGAACAGTTCTGTTCCCTGCAGGGTTCCCAGGGCTCCTTTCGTTTTGACATGTTTTGACATGTTTGGACCATTTGTATCCATTTGGGTCAACCCTGCCATGAGGTCCATAGCCTCCAGTCTTCCAGTTCTTTCACTGAAGCAGCAGCTGGGAGACCCCGTGCTAATCGCACTACATTGGGAGGACAGCGCAAGGGGTTGGGGCCATGGCTTTCAAAACCCAAACACTCACGAGTTTCATAGGAATCCGTATCACTTACCGATAAGGAGGATTGGACGGGGAACGGATGCGAGAGAGGATGATTATAGTGTATATCAAAAAAAAAGTTGAGTCTTTGAGAATCTATTGGAATTTCCATTAGCCTTGGTTTGTTTCACAGCAAGGGGCCTCGAACCTTAGCAAGCGTCCAGCGCTGCCAGGGCAGAGTCTTGGAAGATTCAGAGACTGCTTCAAGCTTGGCTTGGCCCAGCGATGTGACCCTCACAAAGGTGGAGAAGCTTGCTACAATTTGGCAACTTAGGGCGCTGGAACATGCTGGAATTCTCAGATGTTCAAATTCATGGAAAGTAGACTGGACAGGACAGGTTTCTTGATTTTATTGTAAGAGGTGAGTGATTTAAGATGACCTGAGCACAGCTATGGATTCTCATCTACTCTAGGAAAGTCAGGAAGTTTGAAGCTCTGGTCATGTCTGGTCATGTTTGCTGTCATTGCTGCAGCTTGTGGATCATACGGGACATGCCATTGATTTGACTTTGGAGTTAAGGATGACCTTCGATTATGAACGTCCCATCGCATTGCTGCGAGACCCCAAGAGCAAGACATTTGGGGCGATGGACGCGTATCTTGTCTCCAAGACCAGGTTCGAAGGGCCAAGATAGACTGACATATTAATTGACTATCCACTTGTGGCTCTGGTGACATTTGGCTCTTGACTAAGCACATGGCCATTGATCAGATCCTGGTGCCAATATTTGATTCTTTGCCATCAGCTCCCTTTCCCATCTGTTTGTTTGCTGCTAGTCTCTTCCACGTCCAGATCTGCAGTGTGTCATCCTATGATATCGAGTTAAAACTTCACAGAACTCAACATAGCAGAAGGAGCCTGCAATCATTTGCAAACAGTCTTTCTATGTCAATGTCTTTCTTCTTGCTTCACTCTGGGACCTCAAGCAGTCCAGGTGTCTCTGTCATTCATCATCCCAGGGTAGGTTTGTTCTGGGTGGTCGACCAATGTTTTATTTACATACATGTATTATGACATATAATGATACGTATGTATATATATATACCTGTATAGGGATTATAGGGTATACTATTTACAAATATACATGTACATAGTATCACATGTATCACAATGTGCCCCCTACCCCCCAAGATCGCTGCATCCATTGAGGGACGAGACTCGACGAATGTGCGCAGCCATGAAGGAGACGACTCAGTCGTCGTCGATCTCTGCTGGGTGCTGGGAATATGGGGATGGGTAGAAACTTCAAGTAATGTTGGCAAAACAATGCCATAAACCACCCACATATATATATATATATATACATATTACATATTGGAATGATTTATAGCACCTATATATTTATCATCGGGTCTGGGGGTTAAGGTCCTGATAAGGCTGGATAAGGATAACCCTTAGTAAGGGCTTAATAAGCCTTATGGAGGGCTTATGAAGGGCTTATCCTTTAAGGTCTTATATTATTAAGGGCTTATTCCCCATGGATAGCTCAGCTTCCTTGTCCAGTGCTTATCCAAATGGATGGGCGATGCAAGCCACAACCCACAAAGGGCACGGCATTGGGATTTTTGCAGTGATTTTGATGTGTGTTCATCATTTTTCCTCCATTTTGGTAATTTTGGGGATCTGGGGTGCTGAAAGGTCATTTTGGGGGGAGGGCTATGCAGAATAGCTTGCAGAATCTCGCTTATCCAAGGCTTATCCACTGCTTATGCCTAACCCCTGGATAAGCTCTTATCAAGCCCTTATTAAACCATTAACCAGGCAGCTCTTAACCAGCCCTTAACCAGCCCTTACACCCCCCAACCCCCAGCCCAAAATCCAGGTCAAGTCACTCTGGCACCTCACCTCCGAAACTGCAATGAACATCCAGAAATGAACTTTTCTTTCAGAAAATGATCATGCTTGCTTATCCATGGCTTATCCATGGCTTATCCAAGACCCCATGAATGTATGGTGAAATTGGGATGGTGTGTTATTGTTTTACCAGCATTACCACTGTTAAAGAAGATTGAAGATACATTTGGATGCGTTTGGATACACTTGACATCATTTGATATTCACCAGGGCATCAGAGTTTTAGATCCATGGGCATTATATGTTCCACTTTCTCCGTGCTTTTGGATTATAGGTTTTTATTCTCTCCAGCAGAGGTTGACATCACCAACCAGATTCCTTCTGAGCCATGAAGTTCGTTGGACCAACCAGTTTTGATTTGATGTTCCTCTCAGGAGCTTCTGCTCAATGAACCCACTATTTTGGAGCTTCAAGCGCCCTTAGTCATCTCTGCACATCTTACAGGGACCTTCGGCTTGGCTCAGTGGCACTTATCCTTTATGGCCTTGTGACAGAGGGATGGGTAGGGATTCCTTGCAGAAACATGGCTGCCATCACTTGAACGTGGTAAAGGCATTTCAACCGAGAAGCTGATTTCCCGACTAGACTTTTGTGAGACTTTTTGGATTCCTCTGTGAGAATCATGGAGGATCCGGGTTGAGCGCTTCGGGAATTTCCGACCTAGAAGCAAGAATTCACCATGTCAACAGATTAGAGACAAAATAATCAGCGGTCAGTTGTTGAGAGGAACGCAACCATCCAGGTTCATGTAGGCCATAGGTTCTTCAATTCCTTTCTAGCAGTGCTGCCTCCACCCTGTACTTGATTGCCTTTCTTGCAGAGAGAGAGAGAGAGAGAGAGAAAGAGAGAAGGGAGAAGTTCCGGTACTCATGATGGAGCATTTTGAGTCCCAGGGCGAAGTATAGAGAGTATTCGAGAGTCAATTTTAGAGCAGCAAGATTTCCTCAGGAATTTGAATGCTTTAAACTACATCTTCAACACATTCGGCGAGCCCAGTGGGACATCTCATCTCTTCCTGGGAAATTATGTGAACAAAGGCCCGGCAGGGACAGTTGCTGTGACCCAATGGTTGAAACTTAACATGCCACAAAACTCTCCGACACACTACTATTTAAATCTATTCAAGGGATTTTGGGAGGGTATATCGGATGTGTGTTGGATATCCCCACACGGGGACCGTGATTGTGTTGTGTTGTTTCTCTCCATTTTCTGATGTTTGGCGCCAGGCAAAAATGGAATTGACGTCATGATATTGCTCCTTTGCTTCAAGAAGAAGTTTCCTGGCCAAGTTCACTTGCTTCGTGGCAAACACGAATGTAGCAGCATTGCACGCATCTATGGCTTCTATGACGAGTGTAAACACCGCTTTCCGACTCGCTCTGGGGCAACTTGTCTTGCCTCAGCCGCGGATTTTTGTTGTTCCCCATTTTGACATTTCTTAGTTGTAGCTTCATAAGATGGCATTTTGGATATTTTTGGTGCACCTTGATTTGGTAGGTGAATGTGTTTTTTCTTTGCGATAAAATGTAGAAATAGGACCTCCAGCTCAAAATACTTTGCGGGACTGATTAAGATTCAGATTAAGATTAGCCATGACAGAAACAACCAGCGGTTCTGTGGCTGGTTGCTGACAACAAAAACTTCCCAGGTGAAGCTCTTCAAGCAATTCGTGGAGGTCTTCGACAGCTTACCTCTGGTGGCAGTGATTCAGAGACTTTGGTGCCAATCTTTCCCATCCACCATGTCTCAAGATGTCTCAAGATGTCTCAAATATTTTACAATATTATTGGATTTTAGTTGATTTGCAGAATTTGGCGCATCCAATTTAGGGAAATCAAGTACTTGAAGTCAAGCTGCCGGTCGTCACAGCGGGAAAGGTCCCAACTTTCAGGTCCCAGTGGGAGATCATTGCGACTTCGATGGGTGAACTCTCAATGATTTTCCCAACTTGATGGTGATTTTTTGACATTTTTTGTAAAGATACTTACTGTACTGTAATAGTTGTGAAATCCTCCTGATTGTCGGCGAAACTATCCTCCTGATTGTTGGTTGAACCCCGGTTCATTGGTTGGTTGACACCCGTACCTGTTTTGTCGGACGTGGAAACTGGGTATTTGGTATCTTGGGTTTCAGCCCATTCCCGGAAAAAAATACTACACCAACAAGCGAACATGATGTGACCACCATTCGATGGTGGTAAAAACATTTAAACATGTGCCACGATAAAATCACATGCTAACAGTTATTCCCATATTTGTTGCTAGCAAAAACTATTGCTTATATACTTATTCAACTCCTATGTTTGATGTCCCCTCTTGTGCTGCTAAAACTTTGTTCGTTCGTTGTTTCAACCATGTTCAACCCCAATACGATTTGATCTGGCCCTTTCCATATCCTTTCCATATATTCCCAAATATATATCTCATATATTCTCATATGCATTTCACCCCGTAAAGTTTGACATGAGGTATAAGTAGCATTCCATGATCTTCATGGCATTTACCTATGAGCCCAATGGGAAAAGCCATAGAGATTTTGCCGCTTTGCCTCGCCCTTGAGCCGCTGAGGAGCCGCGTTTTTTGCGTCTCGTCGGGTCTTTCACCGAAGCTGGAGGACTTGGAGGAGCTGCGCAAGCTGCAACGGCCAGTGGAGGTGAGACAGGACTGATCTTCTTTTTTTCCCCCCCAGCATGTGAGGCAAACGATAGCTATAGTCTAGTTGGTTTATAACTATAATTTATAATGGTTTATAGGGAATATATCAGGGAATATCATGTAATTCTAGCTGATGGGTTTGCAATAAAATAAACTTATGACCAGGGGGCCTGAACTTGCACCAGGTAGTTGATGAGTAGCAGGGGTAACCCATGGTACCCGTAAATCAATAGCTTAGGTTTCAATTCACTATCTTGAAATGAGGTAAATCGTCGAACTGAATGAGCCATCTTCCACAGCCACGGTAGTTTATTGTAACCGCCATTTTTGTTAAAACCAAACACTTGAAATATCAAATGTGTAGAACGATACCAGGATTGTATTCATGTGAGCGGGTCTGTCTCGCAAATCAGGGGTTCCAAAATTCACGTTCTCCAAATAAAAACACGATGATACATCTCAGATTTGGGTACCTAAACAAGCATGGGTACCATACGAGATGGATTCTATATATATATATAAGAAAACAGCATTGGGAACAATATTGATATGTTCAAAAGAACCCACCACAATAGGTTCAACGGAAGCTTTCAACACAGCAAGCCCTATGAGGAACCGCCTATTACTGAATACGTTTGCTCAAACTGACCAGGGTTGCGATTGAAGGGTATTTTTGATATGGTTTAATTTCATAGGGGAGGGATCTTGCGGTAGGTATACTAGCGGATACCCAATAACATCAGCGGACTATAATTTCAAGCCCAAACCCAAACAGGCTGAAAAGCTAGCCGTTCCAGATTGTTCACCTTTGGCCTGTTTTTTGTTCAGAAACAGTTTTGCCTGATTTCAGGTTGTTTTTGCTCATAATTATTGCGACCCCTTTAAATTGACAAGCGGGTGGGCATCAGGCCTAAAAAACTAGATTTTGGCCTGCCTCCTGAAAATTATTCAAGGCTATCATTATTCCCTACAAAGCGAAAAGGCATAATTATTTCACTGAATGGGTCGCGTGTTATAGTGTGTGTAAGTGTGTGTTGGTTCTGCTATCGCTTTGAATCTCTTGATCTGCTGGAGTCGATAATTTTGTCTCTTTACGACTATTTCAGGCGTTTCAGGGTGGTTTCCGATTCAATGTAGCACGCATTTGGTGGCCTCAAGACCCGTAACATTCCGTCAAGATTTGACTCATCTGGATCTTATATAATTAATGTAATTATAGATATTTATAAGTATTCATGTTATATATATGATATATTGTATATATAATATATATTAAATGTGGGTGTAGTTTATTCCATCCTTACCTGGGATGAAGAGCCATTGACTCATCATCCTTCTCATGTTTTTTGGTTTCAAACTACCACCCCCGGTTGCCATCGTTAAGTCGGTTCCATCGTTGGCGTGACCCGGTCAGGTGGGTTCGGATGGTTTGGTCTGCGACCTGCTGTGGTCGGACCCGGATGATCATCGACCCGGATGGTACGAGCAGGACAAGGGCATGTCGTACACCTATGGCCCCGATGTGGTGGATGAGTTCCTGAAGAAGAATCACATGGACTGGCTTGATGCTTAAGTGGCTGTGGAACGTTTTTGCGCTTCAGACAGGGACCAAAAAAATGAAGAAAAACATGTTTGAAAAAATGAGGAACAGCGTTCTTTTGTGTTCTTGCTGCAGAGTTGGTGGACATTGTGGACACTCATTCTTTCTGAGGGTTAGATTTGACATGATTTGACCAAATGGCAGAGGGGCCACAGTTGTTCGAATTATTCTGCCGCTGACATTGTTGTTGGACGTCAACCTGCTTTTTACAGACTGATTACATATCGTCAAAACGCCACCAACCGTGAATCAGCCATCAGTGCAAGCAAGAGCAGAACCAGAGTGAATACATTCTGCTGCAAGTCAATTTGCGGAGTTTCGTGTAGATTCTTGTGCAGGATTTCATTGTCCACGGCACTCAAGTGGTGGACGAGGGTCATGAGTTTTTTGCTGCTGGCAAGGGTGTGTCCATTTTCAGTTCCCCTGCTTTCTTGGGGGAGTTTCGCAACAAGGCCAGTGCCGCTTAGCGAAGGAATAAAACGTGACCGGGGTCTTGGACGGAGGAATTGGTTTGCGGTGCTGAAACAAGTCATTTGTACAGTTTTTCACGCTTAAACTTGTGAGGATTTGTTGGGTCGACACTGGGATGTTGAAAATGAATGGGTTTTGCAGGCATTTTTTCCAATAATTAAGAACATGTGCATGTCTGATTTAATTTGCATCTTGTTTGCAAGAGATCTGACGCTTGGATGTGCATTTCTCATTTGCAGTGTTTTTTGCATTGGATTTGCAGCATATGCTGTTGAATTGTGGAATTGCATGGTTCAACTGTCGTGAGTGCAAGAACGAGGGCTACGAGGTCGGGGCAGAAGGGATGGTTCGGTTGTCCAATAATGTTGTCCATGCAATTCCGTGACCGCGTACCCATGCCCCATCCTGCCTCAAACAAGGTACTGTTGTTGGATGAGCAGTTGCAGCAAAGTTTGCACACCTTCGATGAAACCATGCTCCCTGTGCCATTTGCATGATGGAACGGTGGCTGTTGGCCGTATGCCTGAGCCATGTTGCAGTTCCAAAATCCTTGTGCACACAAGAGCCGATCCGATACTTGCAGAATTCTGGCAGAATTGTGTTTAATAGTCTTCCAGGTTCTCCGGACACTTGGAACCATTCGGAGACGGAGATTGATTTGCTTCAGATCTTTTGCCCAAAAGGGGCCGTTCTGATTTAATTGGCATGTCTACTGTCTGCATGAAGAAAAACATATTTTCTGCTACTGCAGCTGCAGCCTGTGGAATGGCCAAGCATGATCTCGTACAAATGGGCCCCAAATAAGGAGCCATGGTTTAGTCATGTTAAATGATATTGAATCGCCATTTCCTTCATCAAAGGCAGTTTTGGGACAAATCCAATTGTGTTTTGTGTGAGCAGCTGGTGGTGTAAAGGACAGTGTGTAGATTCTAGATCGTGCATGGATGGTAAATAGGGCCACTAGTAGATGAGTGAAGTCTTCGAAAGGCGCTATGATCAGATCATCCCGACGCAATTTTATTGGTGGAGACCCGGCCATCGAATGAGAGCACCACCTGATGTTTTTTGTTTGCTTATGCAATTCCCAAAGAGTCGCACGATCGTTTGCATGTATATATGTGATTATATGTGTGCATGATACCAACATGTACCGACCCTGGAGACCCATGGACGGCCTTATAAATACTTCGGTGCTGACAATGCCATCAGGCAGATGCTTTGCCCTCACTACATGTTCAGAGCTCATTTTAGAAGCCACCGCCCGACTTCAGACGTTCATCGAGGGCGTCGGTTTTGGACTTGCACAACATAATTGCATCATTTTCACTGTTCATCATGAATCACCAACAAAGCGGGTTCTCAACTTCACATTCTGAAGCGGTGAAAACAGACACATTTGAACTGTGGGAAGATTGGACCTCGAAGTTGTGGAATACGCTTCATCAATCGACAGATCTTTCTTTTCCCAAAACTGCAGCTTTTTGATGCTTTTTGGAAAAGTATTTGATGTCCAAGCATGGCCATGGTAAAGGAATGGCGCCAGCTGCCCCAGCTGCCCCCTTCGTTTTTTTTCTAAGGCGTGCATCACCATGGATCCTTCCTGCCAGGTGGGGGTCCATTTCTCTGGCTGCGCTGAAGAGCGGCCCCATTTTCGGGTGCAGGCGTGCCACTGTCAGGAGCTGGGCGAAAGGTTGCTGGAAGAGTTGCGGAAGCAGTGCTGGAGCTCAGCTCTGGTAGTAAAGTTATCAACTTAGAAGATGTTTGAGGATGATTTATTGGACATGTTCAATTGACATATACATCATTCGTTAATCATATATATACATATATATATATATATACATGAAAATATCAGATATAATAATCACACATATATAATTATATATATATACTATCCTGAAACCTGATAACTCTGCCACTGGAGAACTTTGCAAACGAAATCAGAAGCGCCTTTTGAGGTTGAAGTTGTCGCAGTCTCTGCGTAAGTGCTATGGAGAAATTGAGGCTGGCCGCGGCCATTGGTGAGGTAATTGTATAATTATAGACATTTTTATCATAATAGTAGCAATAATAATATTTTTTGAATAATAATCATGATATATAATTAAGTATAGTTTAAAAAAAGAGATGTTATGCCTACTGGCCACTGTTGCTACCACTGTCAACTCCATCTCGACAGGTCTCCACCTCCTTGTTGGTGCAAGGCGTCTGGTCGGTACCACAATCACAGGCGCTGACAATGCGCACCTAGATGAAGTTTGGCAGCTGATTTCGGTGGGCCCAAGGCCTTTGATTTTTGGAACATATGGCACATGTCATGTTGGATTTTAGGGACGTGATTTCTGATATCCAACTTACCTCTCAATGTATTTTGCCAACAGGATGCTAGGCGATGGGAGTGTGTGTATGAAACCTTCGCGCCTGCAAGAGGAGGTTAAACAAGTCTCATTGTAGATTCCGATTGGCTTTCCAGCCACCTTCCATGCCAGGCTGTCATTTTGCTTCTCACTCCAGAATGGCTTCTGACTCCTTTGGGTGTCCCTTGGTAGCCCTCCTGGGCAGAGTCTGTGTGCTCATCGCGTGCGTTGTTTGCTCTCCTTCAAATTGTATAACACATACATAATCATAGAATGTGCTGCGAACCATGAGATCATCACCTGAGTCAAGGGTAGCCAGATCCCATGTCCGCATAATGTAGTCTTTCCAGCGACCAGCTAACTATGTAGCTGAAATGATGTTTAAGAATGGAGAGCCTAAAAAGATAAAGATGAACCTCTGGGATGGTGATGGAGATGGAGAGAGAGAGAGAGAGGGGGAAAAAAAACAAAAAGGAATGAAGAGTGTGTTTGAACATGTTCAGCCATTGTTCTGCATTTGTAAACGTGAGTGTCTACTATCAGAGTATGAAATGGCGATATATCACAATTGTTCTATTCAAATGTAAATGTCAGCTGGATTACTTTGCATTTTTCAATCCTCACACTTTCCATATGGCCAAGGCTGTCAAAAGTGATGTAGTGATGGGACCAGCATTTGCTTCTCAGAATTGATTTAAGATAGTATATATGTATATAAATATATACTGTAATATAGACAATAATTGCACATATGCATATCTATATATATATATGTATATAGTAGATAGACAGAGAGAGAGAGAGAGAGAGAGATATATATATATATACACAGTGTGCGTGTGTGTGTGGATAGATTTTCCCTAAAATCAATCCGTTTATTGCTGGGATCTCCATTCAAGGCTGCAGCACTCCGAGCAATCTTTCGACTGCGTTCAATGCAGCTGGGTTGGGCTCCAAGTTCTGCAATTTCTCAAAGTGGCTGTGGGCGGGGTGCCGTGGATTCGATACTTCTCAGCACATGGATATTCATGGAATTGTAATGAATTGTATGGTTGACCGGACATAGTCAACGTAAAATCACTTAAATCAACCAACCGTACATTACATGGTTTTATAATATATATATATATATACTTATATATATATACTTATATAAAAAAAATGAATATAATGATATACATCATTTCATAGAATGATCCTTTGAAATCAACAATCAGAATCAATCATCATAAGCGATTGGCATACGGGCCCGGTCACAGCTCCATCATGGCACCTCCATATAGGGAGCTGTCAGGACCCACCAGGATGTCCCAGGTGTAGCACTATGCACCCACACTCAACCATGGTTTAAGATAAACCCCGGCATCCAACGATCTCAGGCCCTGAAGTGCTGCCGCTGGTGCATGTGAATGCCTTTCCGGATGGCCCATCCAGTGTGGGAAATCCCAAGTCGTCTCAGACGATCTCAGGTTGACTATGTTGGGTCACATTTTGATGCCCCAAAACATCCCAACCAATTTGTGTTTCCTTGCTTTCTGCTACTAAAAAATGTTGGGGCATAGTTATGAATGCAACATTCCCAAAGTATTTTCGGCAATCATTTCACATACTTAAGCAAGCTCAAGAGTTTTAACACGTTTTTTTTGTGGTACATATCCATGAAGAACCGTGCCCAAGGGAGGTCCAAATTTGCGACCCTTGCTGAGGCGCTCAACGCACCATCAGGGCAGCTTCTCCGCGAGGTGTTTGTTTAACTTGCAGCTAATTTTAATGTGTCGGTACAGGTCGGAACCTCACGGGGTTATATACCGAAATATGTATATAAAAACTATATAAATATATATGATTATATATTATGTACATGCTGTATATTTTACATACACGCACATCTACGTGTACATACCATTTGGGTGGGTTATGATGTGTCTAGGTGTTCTTGACACAGTAACCCTTAGGGCATCTCAGCCTCTGGGTGCCCAAGCTTGAACCCCCTGCGGATGCTTCTCCAATGTCAGGCAGCAAGTTCTGGCAGTTGGGGTTGCCTTCACCTCAGTGGTACCGTGGGAACACAAGAACATCCCAAGTCCAGACATCCCAAAACTTACCAAAGCTGGTTTCTTCATCCAGAATGGCATGGCCCCCAAGAAGTCAAACGAAACAGGGGATTTCCTCTAGTACAAGTGTTTTCATGCTGTTTGAAAAACGCGTGTTTCGTGCTTCTGGTTCTAGACCATACACCACTCCCGCAGTGGAAGTGGTATTTTCAACCCTGAGGTCTGGATAGTAACCTTGGAGCTGCCTGGAAATCCCAGAAATGTGGCCAGTGTGGGCGTAGGGACTGGGACCTGCAGGAAAGAGCTATCCTGCAAGCCGCAGCACTGGCGTGAGCCAAGCAAGAACATGGTTTTTGTGTAAATCGGATGTTGACCCTGTCGACTACTTACCTACCATCAAGACCAAAAAAAGTATGTGCATATATAATATACATATATATATATATATATTTATATATATCGTACAACCTATTACAGAACTATATCTTCAATTCTGCTGGTGCACAAGCACATTGGGGCCTAGATGTTCATAGACGTTTGTCTTCACTGCCCAGGCAATCCCCCAAGCTGCTGCATGGGCAGCTCAGCGCTTGGAAATCATTTTCGCTGGGAGCCACAGGTGGGTCGTGGAAAAAACATCAATGCACTTGAGATGTTTATGATTCATTATGCATGGTTCATCATTAGCATGATGAATTTCCAATGACTTCATGCTGGTTGTGATATTAGTGATGCCCACCATAGATGAAACAGGGGGTCCTGGCCTCGGGCCTAAATTCCCCATGGAAGCCTAGATCCTTACCGAAGGCTAGGGTGATTGGCAGGTGACTTCACTTCAGGATGGGGCAGTCTGTGGGGATGATGTGACTTTTATAAGGGCCTGAAAAACATAGTGTCGTAGAACAGTGATCCTCTACTGTTCTGGTCATTTGGGTTTCTATTTTTTGGGGGCATCACTCTCTCGCCCTAGGCTATTGCTCATACATAAACTTTGCTTTAGGGGTGGGGCCTTAGTTCGCACCATTTAATCATTTCAGCTTAGGTGCGGGAAGGGGCTGAGTCTGGTCAGATGCTGAGAGGGTCTGAGCCATGTTGGTTGACGCTTTGTCTGGGTTTGGGTCAACCTGTCTAGTAGGGATTATTAAAGTGGTAACTGTCCTTTGGACGAGGAGAAGCGGCCCTGTGCTTTGTTCAGCGCCCAGGTGAAGACAATACGCGCTGATCTTGGAGTTTCTTTGTAGGATGTGGGACTGGTTCAGACAAAAATAGGCCCCCCAAACTTGGATGGTTGTTCCTATACAACGAATCAACTGACCGATTTTGTGGGTTCATTTGGCACCCCATGTTTTGAGCACCGTGTCACATGGTTTGCTCTCTCGTCCTGGATGAGGCCTGCCAACCTGGCCTCCCGGCGGCAGGAAGCTACTGGCCTGACACAGGCGGGTGACCAGTAGAGATGGCGAGATAAGGATGAGATTGAATGGAGATTTCATGGAGTTGTAGAAAGCGAAACCAGCCCAAAAAGGGGAATTAAAGATTGGAGGGTTGCGGTAGATGTGGGTGTGGCCACAGACGGGATTGTGACTTGATTGTAGTGTCAATGTGGGATGCAGTGGGATGACGTGGGCATTTCAGCCGATTTGGATTGAAGCAGTGAAAATTGACTGATTTTTTTCAAGACAATGATATCAACCTGTACGTGCTGTGGATGTGCAATACTGTCACGAATCAAGTTCCTTTGCAACACGGCAGAAATGAGGAATTCTCTGTTTCCGATCATTTGGGAATTAAAGTCATCCACCAATTCATTGTCCTTTGTGGGAGCAGGCAATCCTAACTTGTTTGATCTGAGGGTGCCTCCAGTACTCCCAACTTTTGCTGGCTAAAGGCGTCCGGTTTTTACCATCCAATTTCTGGCAATATTAAGGATGGTTGATCATTGGGTTTGCCACATTATTAAGACTACATTATGCATCCTCACCTGGGAGGATGATCCCAACATAACAAAAATAATGATTGGATATACCCTCTGGTAAATTAACATAGACCCTGAGAATAGTTATTTTTCAGAGGAAGCTAATCTTCCAATCCCTATTTGCCAGGGTCTATGTTAATTTACCAGAGGGTACCATATTAAGAAGGACAAAGGATGACAAAGGCATGCATGCGTTTTGCGGGGTATCTTTGGGTGGGAAAAATCCGCTCCTCAGACCACTTGGCGTCGCCGTTCTCACGAGCAGATGGCCTCAGCTTGGGGCAATCTGGTTGTTCAACGTTGACACTGCCGAATGGCTGGGATGTTTGTTCTTAAATGTGGTAAACCCAACACTAAACCATCGCCGAAATCGCCATAAATGGGTGGTAACCATCATCCCCAAATGGTAGGTTTATAACATTGTAAGGCATTGGGCTTACCACAACTTGCATCTTGGGTTTTTGACAGTGCCTTGACATGACAGATGGCAATGTCATGAACTTCATCATACATCATCCCTATAGAGACTGTACTGAAGATGATGGATGGCTTTCTCACCCGGCACAAGATCCACTTACTTGTATGAACCTGCTGTCTTCCGGATTGGGCTTGCAAACGCAACTCATCTGAGAAGATCCCCGACACTATTTCAGTTGGAACCAGAGGGTGCATGCCTACTTAACTTGATATTCCAGGTACAGTATCATACAGTATCCATAAGGATTGGCAACAATGCCGCAAAATTCGAGTTTGAAGACTCGATGCTCATGTTTGTTTCTTGATGAGAATATGATGACGGTCTTCAACTTTAAGGTCACGGGAGAAGGAGCCTGTTGAGGCTGTATGGCAGGCGTGCCGCAGTGATCCACTCCTGCATGTCATGACTAAATTCTGACCAAATCAACTTCTGAAGTTTGGACCTATAGCCCCTGTCAACAAAAACATGCAGTAACATGCAAAAACATGCAAAAACATGCAAAAACAATTAACAGTACGTATATATATATATATATATTTAGAGAGATCATATAATATTAATTACATTTATATATTATATATTATGTATGAATGCTCCGCTTAAGCCAACTCCCATGACGATCCTCAACTTTTTACGTGAACATTTTGGTGCCACTCCTCCGACATCTGGATATGGGGGACCTCCGAGTCGTGGAGGACTTCCCTCAGAATGGAGCGAAGTCGCCCAAGCGGCCTCGGAACATGCAGCGTCCTAAGCATTTGCTGAGCGCGTGCGAAGCTGCAAT
Organism: Symbiodinium sp. clade C Y103; assembly: GCA_003297045.1. NCBI lineage: Eukaryota > Dinophyceae > Suessiales > Symbiodiniaceae > Cladocopium > Cladocopium sp. clade C. The sequence goes on along the minus strand of BGPT01002259.1, from coordinate 40,414 downwards.
CAATTCCTTTCAAGCATGATGGGATGCCATTGCAAAATGCAGACACAATGTCTTTTAAACTTAGCCGTTGCAGTGGAGGGACACCAAGACTGATCCTAAAGTATCCAAAAGTCTTGATTTCGGTGGAGATGCATTCGATTGGGTTTCTTTTGGCTGGCCTGCAGGATTGTTTGTGCATGGTTTTCATAGCCAGTTTGGCTTGTCAAGCCGTTTTGGCTTCAAAGTGCTTAGTCCAGAGGCTGCAAGCACCGAAATCCTGGTGACATCGGCTTGGAAATACGCCATGGGCAGCACAAATAGTGGTGGCAGGTGGCCAGAACAGCGGGAACTGTTTCGGGACCATCGTGATGATCGAGACGCCTTAAGACTCATCCAAGCTTTGGCTCTGGATCTCCCTCGAGCCCGCGGTCATCACACCGTTGTGGCGGTGCAAAATATGCAAAATGTCCGGGCAGCGGAGCGCAATGACGTGCAGCAGGTGAATCAAGTGAACCGGCAGCGACCCAATGCAGAGGCACAGGGAGAGCCTAGGAGCGGTTGAGGAACCCTCCACTCTCCAGTTGGCAGCGTAGGGCAGCCATCCACTGCAGAAAGTTTATTGCTTCCAACCCCAGCGGACACAGAAATGTTCCAACTCCTGGATCACAAATCTATCCCGGAGATTTTTTTGGTGTGTGATTTCTGACCCATCCACCATGAGTGATCCTGTTCGGATCGATTTTCATGGCCCAGTCAATTGTGGCCATCCAACCTTTCTGTACATTGATCCCAAAACATTCAAAACCGTTCCCAGGTGAAACATTTTATAAGAGACCTGGGAGCCTGGGAAGCATCTCTTGGTTCCTGGAGACCGGATTTCGGGGTTCAACATGGTTCAACTTTTCAATTTTGTACCCATTTGGACCCCATGGTTTTGTTTCAATCGCAGAGGATAACTCCTCCGTTGGTATCCAAAGTCGGCTGAGTGTAAACTGTACAGCACCGGTTGGGTCCAGCTGCGATTCCGAGTTTCCATGAAAGCGGCGACAAATGCCAGAGATACTTCGCAAGGCTCAAAAAAAGGGCAGCCCATCCCAATTCCTTCAACTTCTTTCAAGTCTTGGCAGGATATATAGTTATAGTTAGCCTTTGCTATTTAAATCATTTCTTTTTGGTTGATGATTTCATATAATTTCCACATTCAACATCTCATAAAGTGGATACTAACTAGTTTTGTCAGATCCCCAAAGTGTCCTCATTGTGTCCCTACCCGAAAACTGTACATCTTCCATCCACCACACGGATTCACATAGTGTGGGTGTCACGGGTGGCCAAAGAATCAGCCCTCAGAAAACTCTCTCAGGCCCAGCCTCAATGCCGGAGGTCTGAAGCTCTGGATGTGCATCCCACTTAGGAAGTGGGGAATGACCATTTGAAAGGTTTCCCTAAGGCCAGGACATAAGAGGTCCCCTATTTTGAGAAACCTCCATTTACAATATGCGTATAATCCAGTTACATACATATACGCCTCAATCATATACATAGGTTAGTGTATCACTGCTGTCCATTTAGATGTCACCCCCCAAGAGCGAACATGATTTACCTGCCAAAAAGCCAACGACATTTCGATGGAATGTGCTGGATTTACCTCTTAACTGTCGGGGAAACATGAAACATCCACATATTCTAAGTATTGTCATTTTACATTCGGCTTATTTCAAAATGTGTTTGGCCCGTAAGGTCAGCCCTGGATTGATACGCCCCAAGTCCGTTATTGATTTGGGTGGTGAGATTTGTAATTACTTAAAATGCTCATGGTGCCCCCTACATCCCCCTACCCCATCAATAAACATCAACAAAATACAAAGAAACATAAATAAACGTGGGTTTAACATGGGTTATCTTGGGTTTGATGAATCCTGGGTTGCCTGTTGCCGTCTCCAGATGTCTCCAGTAAGACAGTTCGAACTGGTGATAGCCAATTTTGTTGGAAACGAGTCTTCCCAGTTGATGCTAGTTTGGTAAATGCCATTGGGCCAGGTGTCAAGGGTCGAAATGGTGAAGAGCCGGGCGCTCGAAAAACAACGACCATTTGGGGAGGAGTTGGGGATGGTTTAACATTGGTTTTACCTGGGTTTACCACATCTTACCACATCAATCCACGTCCACATCACAATGTCATTGCGGAATGATGTGTATAATTGTATAACATTGAATTTCGTAGACACAACTGTATATATATATATATGTTATTTTTTTTTATACATTATATGTTCCGATCCAAACTCACCATGAACACAAGTCAACCCTGAAAGTTTTGAATAATTTTGACCGAGGCGAGGAACGGACAAGACATCGCCTGGAAGCCTAGAATAATCCCTGAAACTTTCTGTAGGAAGATTTGCAACTTGGAGATAGAGCCCCTCACTTTCTTCATCTTTCTCCCAGTTTCAAAGAGCTGTGGTTTTTCCACTTTTTTTCACCCAGATGTAGTCGTAGTGCTTTACAGTGGAATCCACAACTGAGGCTTCGGCACGTGGCTGAGAATGCTGCGCAGGGAGCCTCACCTTGCCATCCAGATGGTACTGAGTACTGATGTACTCAAGCCCCATGGGCCCTTTGACTTCCTGGCATAGATTTCACGACACCTTAGACTGCCTTAGACCGTTTGAGAAGAGAAGATAACGAGATATCAATTGTTTCTCAATTCTCCACGCTATGCCAAGCTTCTGAATATCTAGGAGATTTCAACATATGTGGTTCTGATCCCCGAAAATCCCATCGTGCTGGCCATCTGCAGCTGGAGGCGTCACGTGGATGATATGCATCAGCACCGGGAGGGACTCTCCAGGTTGCCCAGACGGGCGTCTGAGCAGCTTGAACTGAGCCGAGTGGGACAGTGATGATGAGTTGGATGGGAAGAGAGGATACGTGTTTTCTCTGTCTTGAATCTCTTCCACTCTTTTGCGTGGGAACGGTTAAACAAATTATACAGAGTGACATACAGTGACATAGGATATGATGATGATGGATGGATTTGAAATTTGAAGACTGGTGTCAGATGTGTGGCTTTTGCGCGTCACTGCGCCTTGCTTGCCTAAGGCCCGGACTTCACGCCTCCATCAGCCATAAAGGCTGGTGAACGATGGGGAGGTGATTTTCTATTTAAAAAAAAGTAATTAGGGAAGATACCCAGGTGAGAATTTGCTGTTTGTGTGCTGGGGAAATGTCCAGGTCCGACAAAGTCCATTGTTGAAAACTTGTCCAGATGGAATTTCCATCCTTGGGTCGTTGCATTCTGCCTCTAGGTGTTCCAAAGGCCATAGTGAAAGATTGGGCTGGGCACTTAGCCGAAGGGAGTTTGTGCCAGCCTTCGTTTAGATATGACCTCTTTGGAATGGAACACGATGGAACACAACGGGATTGCCATCCCGGGCCCAAGGCCGATGCGATGCGAGATGTCTTGGGCGTTGGACCCTCGGAGGGCAGGGCTCGGAAGGCCCAAGCTGCGCCCCCCAATTCTTCAGAGGCTGGAGAGGAATGGTAGCACAGCGTCAATACCATGAACAAATGAAAGATATCTATATAGATTGATTAGAATATATTATATAGGTAATTAAATGATGAATACCATCATGATATTCATGTTTGATATTGCTTGAGCATATTTGAATTGTGTTTTGTGTTTCCTTGCGGTTGGTCATCATCATCATCATCATCATCATCATCATCATCATCATCATCATCATCATCATCATCATCATCATCACCCTCACTCAGAGAATGAACCCCGACACTCCCAAATGTCAGCACTAGTCAGCAAAGGTTCCAAACGCCGAAGGTGCATTTCCTGAAGGTGCGGCTGGGCTGTTTCACCTTCAACTGATACTTCTGGTTTGAAGGTGTATCTGGGGTCAAAGATTGATGTAGTGAATGTTTGAACTCTTCAGTTGTTTCAGGGCAAAAATCATGATAACGATACTGATAATCTCCGAGCATCCGGGCCTGGGCAGGTGAAAGCAACTCCAGACGTGGGCCGGGCGCCTGGAGCCGGGCGTTTCAATGCTACAACTGGATATACAAATATCGGATAGGGTTCTGCCAGGTTCTGTTGACCTTTCATGTTGATTTTATATGATTTTATCCGATTTGTTCATCATACATAGATATATATATATATATAATGATTTATAGATACAATATAGTCTAGTTATTCTTAGATAATTACTACCATTGGTTATCACGCAATGTATCATCAAGATGATGAATGCGGTAAGCCCGATAATAAACCATCTCATTAGCCAACCGTTTGGGATCCTGGTACATCATTTATTGTATCTCAGGGCTGAGACCCCTGCTTGCTGAGAGCGAATCATTTCCCACACCCAGCCACACTCGGCTGTCTACCACAGCTCAACGAAATTGATGCAGACGGTGACCATTCAAGAGCGGCCCCTAAAAAGTTCAGAACGTGAAATCATTTTGATGTCATACACTTACTGATTGCTTGACCAATGCACCGGTAACTCAATGAATTCCAATCCAAAACCAAGCATGACAGCCATCCGCACTGGCGAAAAAAAAATGGATGGAAAAGATTGTGAATCAAACCCGTCTAAATGATCTGTAACAAAGGACGCGAACGTCTACAAAGGCACACACACACAGCAGTAAACAAATGTGGTGCTGCAGGTCTAAAGACGCACCGCTGCCACCTGTGGGTGCTTTGCCTGTGGTTTGTGGCATGGATGGAAAGAATCTATGTGAAAATGCGGGAGAAAATTCATGAAAATTCAGGATTGATGAGGATTTGCCCCACGAGTCTTGACATCGGTGTTTCTTTTTTGATCCAATGACGATTTGCCAACGACGGATTTGGGTTTGGGGTGGGATGAAGTGGCCAACATGCATCAACCTGACATGTAGCCATCAGTCATTGCATATTTAATATGAAGCAATGAATGCGTTCCCCCATTGGATATATTATGATATATTGGCTATCCCCTAGATGACGGGTCAAAAATATGCGATGTCATCCCCATTCAACCCTGTTTTTGAGGGTGGTCTTTAATATCATAGGACGGATTGATGATTATTATATAATGTTAATTAACCGTTAAATATCCTCATTATTGATTATTCCCATTATATCCTATGGACCCCATTATTTGGATATCCCATTATTGCCCCCATTTCTGGTACAACAATTATCCCCATTATCCCCATTGATATTGGCGATCCTACAAATGTTGCACGGTCTTCCAAGTCGTGTTAAGTCCCAATGTTAATCCAAATGTTGTCAATCCTCCAATTATCCCCATTATCCCCATAACACCACCAACTTGCTGCGAAGTATGGCGCTTTTTTATTGCCTTGGCCAAGCCGCTGCGATGCCAGGCGACTTTATGCAACCCAACAGCGCGTTGCAGCCTTGGAGATGACAACCTTGGCTGCCTTTTTACCGAACATATGCATATATCATATGATTATACATAAGTGTAAACATGTGTATATATATATATATACATATCCAGATTTATATGTAAATACGCATGTCATGCTAAACACACACACACATATATATATATATACATATAATATACACATACACATGACATCTACAATATGCATTTGTGTGCTTTTCGCACCAAAGTTACAGCCCAGGCCTGTGCCATCAGAGAAGCCTAGGTCCGATATCCGGGTCCCACTGGTAGGTTTATGACATTGGGTGAATCCCACATTACTAAGTTTAACTACTCATCTTCATCTTCACTGGCTGAGTTCATGGCATTCGTGTTTTTCTTGCACTTTAAGATGTGAAGAGATCTGAAAAGATATCATCTAGACATGTCCTTTTGACCAACAGTTGTATATGTCCTTTGTATAGTTGGACGCAGTGATTCTTGTAGACCTAGTCGTGGCTGAAGAAACCCGCCATTGCACTGTGATCTTGGCACCTGCGGCCAGGAGGAAATCACAAGTCATTCCTCCGTTGTGCCTCGATTACATGTTTTAAATGCCTGGCTGTATGTTCCTGATTTGCAGCAACAGCTTGCAACAGTTTGACAACCATAGTCAGAGGAACAACCCCAAATTGTGCTGATTCTTGAAAGCTCACTGCAGAGAAGAATTGTTGAATGCCATACCGTTTGTTCGATGCATTTGTTAGAGGGATCATATATGCATGACCTTTGGAGATTCCCAAAGTGGCTTGGTTTGTTGATATTTGAATTGGGCATGGCATGGCTCTACTCCTAGCTGAGGCCAGAAAAAGGCATCAGGCCAGCTTCCGGCATTGCAGAGGCCTTAGATCCAGGTGAGCTTGAGGCAGGTGGAGGAGAAAATTGTTCGAAAAAAAATGATGGTGTTTTTTTGGGTGGCGTTGGCACAGGTTGTCAAGATTGCCAGTAGAAATTGGATGAAATTGGTGTAGGGGCATACATTGCATCTTGATTTGTTTGGTACATTTGGCAGCTAATTCTGATGTTCAAGTGATTGCGTGGGGTACAAAGGGCGATCAGAACGCAGAACAACAGAACACAGGTCATTCCAGGCAAATCCATGGACATCATTTTATTTGTTTTCCTAGTGTTCCATGCTTGAGCTGCGTGTATCCACAGTGTTGGCTGTTCGTAGCTGTTTGCTTGGCCAACATGCAATATTTGTCAGCGTGTGTGGAGAAGTATATCGCTCGAAACACACATTCCTCCCAACTTTGAACATCCAACTAGAAAATTGTTTCACCTAGAAATGCTTTTTTCTAGCATTTCTAGCATCCTGCAGCCCTTTAGCGGTATCATATCGGTGAGTGTCGCCATGTGGGGCTGCCTGCCCTCCCAGCTGACTCAGCCTACTCAGCTGACTGGCAGAGCTGCCCCAGGGAGATTGGAAATGGCTGGTGTCACCGCTGCCCAAAGGAGCGACTTGGGATCACTGAACATAGATAGCGGATGATAGCGGTAGATAGCCATAGCAATGGCAGATGACGCAAATCCTTTGTCCAGAAGAACATCAATGTGGTTTTATGTTTATTTTTTGCTCAGTTGCCAAGTTTGGTTGACAGAGGATGTCAGCCGTTAGAGTGGAGGAAAGATTGCAAAATGAGCATTGTCGGAGACTTCTGTGCACACATTTTGAAGAGTTGCATCATTATGACTGTCTCGCGTAAGCAAAACCTTGGCACTTGGGTTTTGTGAGGTCGCGTAAGCCACTTTGATAAAATACAATGCGTAAGCTTTGACGTCAGCATTTTCATGCCTGACTGAAGCTTCTGGCGCAAGCACTTCCATGCGTTTCTGATCAAAACTAGAAGATCCTAGAAGCGTAAGGTTCGCCTAAGTCATTTTATGCTCTTGTCCACTGCGTCAGTCAAAAGTGTTGTCGCGTAAGCATGGCGGCGTAAGGCTCTAGTCATTCTAGTCCGACTTTGTCAAATTACTTAGGAGGTGTAGCATAACATAAGTGGGAGCTCTGGCGATCTTGAAATACCACTACTCTTAATGTTATTTTACTTATTCCGTTAAACTGAAGCTTGCATCATGGATATGCAACATAAGTTTGAAATCACACGATTTTGGCGAAGCTCAAATGGCACCGCATGTCTAAATCATCTCAAATCTATTGTAATTGCTATAGTAAGAACTACTTCACAAGTTAAGAAGGCAATATAATATACTTTTGATACTTATAATCTACATATACATATATGCATATGCGTGGATGTGGATGAACAAATTTATCAACAACCAACAAGTTGAGACATTGATCATAGAAATAATATGTCGCCTTGATCATTGCATAAACACTTGTCACAATAACGTCGAAAGACCAGGTCCACCAAACCGGCGCCATGTGGCGTCGCAGAATTGTCCGCATGGAGGGCGCAGCAAAAAAAAAAAAAACAAGAAAACGGGCGCCGACCAAACACGAATGATCCAGTTTCTATGTCTCACACAATGCTGGGATCGTATTGTACCGGTATGTACCGGTTGTAATTGTATCATTGATGGTTGTTTTCACCCCTATCTATTCAGCTGGCAGATAATCCTGTTGAGTTGGTTCCGGTCTTTGGAACTTAACGTCCAAATTCCATTTTGCATACATTCTAACATATTCTATCATATTCTAACATAGAACTATGAACAAGTGGCCACAGTGACTGCTGTATTGCTATAATTTGCTATAGCTCATCTAGCTATTCAGGGTCAACCCATGTGTTTCCTGCTGTTTGCCCTCTGGATTAGGACGCGACGTCGCCATTGGCACCCCAGATTGGTCCTGGGCACGGGGATCATGGGCGCCTCCATGGTCAGACGGTGGCGCGGAGGTTCCTTGCCAGGGTTGTGAGTTTTAGAGAGTTTTGGGCCATCACCATATCAAAATATACCAAAATCCACCCATGGTTGTGGAGTTTAGTTGGGGAAACTCATGGTTTTTGGTAGCAATGGTTGGGGTTTCCCCTTGTAGTTGTGCCTATTTGGAGCTGGCGGGCGTTCATTTGGAGGTTCGCGGCTATGGCGTTCTGCAGCGTTGTTGGATGGAACAGTGACTGCCGATCCTCGTCAATGCATGGGAAGTGTTCAAGATTTCTTTCCGTGGGTCGGGTCATAAGGGATCCCACGGGCCAACATTCCAAGGACCAAGATCATGGGTCGAATTGAAAGTTGGCATAGTCACACATCGAATCATGGTATGAGTCACGGTATGAGTATGATGAAACTTTTTTTTTTGGGTGGGGTGGCCCATATGTTGAAGCACATTCCCTGGAATGCCACAACATTGACCCCCACAAAAAAGAAACACTTCAGAACCGGCAAAAGTCCCAGGAGAGGCTGAGCTCCAAGAGAGACATGAGTGCTTTACCATAATCATTACAGCTCTGAAGTGTCCTGTTCGAAGGTTTCTCCAGACATGGGGTATACCGAGGTGTATACCCCAAGTTGTGAATTTTGGTGGGGAAATTATGGGACACTGATGATGAACACTTGAGCCTTCAGGAATCCTTGGACAAATCCAAATTGAGAGTGCCTTTGCTTTCAAGTCCCTGCATTTGCTGCTTGCCCACTGCATAGCTGTTTATCTTGTGAACTCTTTATCAGTCAGAGTCTGGGAGATCCGGCTGGCCCAGCTTGCCTCAAGGTGGGATTGGATGGAGAATCGCCATCTCCAGAGGCCCCACCTGCAGGATCCCGCACATTGGATGAGCAATTGGGCTGCAGAGCCAGACATATTGGGATAGATTTTTGGATGAGATCCAGTCGACCGTTGAATCATGTTGAATCAGTCTATCAACCTACCGTTTCTTGAGTCGCAAGATGTCGCAAGGGTCAGGAGCTTTACTCTGATGTGCGCACCCTCCACTGAACTTTCAGGTGTGGATTTCCCGCACTGTGATATAGTGATTCCATTGGACTATGTTTGCCATCAGACTCTTGATTGAGGAACAAGAAAACCAAAAAAGACTAAAAGAGCTTTTGCATAGAGCTGACGGTCTTCTCTTGATCGACGACACCGAGGCCCCAACAACCTTTTTCCTTAAAGAAATCAAAGGTCAAGAGGGCTTCGGGCACCCATGCGTTCCACGAATTTGTGGCCACATCCAAATCAGATCTTCAGGTTAGGATTTCTGATCCGCAACCCGTTTGCTCGCGGCTTGGAGGTGCGTCGTGCTGGGTATAGCTCACTCCAAACTACAAGCTGGGATCCAATGGAATTTCCCAACAGCATTTCATGATGTTTGGCTTCATAGTGTGTTGGTTTGCTGAGATCTCTCCTGACAAGATCAATGGTATGGTAAGAATCGGCATTGTGACAAACTATTGATACTGGTTGTATAATTACAATATTCGAACTATACTACTGGTTACAATCTTACCATGCTGTACCAACTATACCTACTATATGTGTGCTTTTGTCGGATTAATAAACTCATTCCAACTGGGGTATGGTATGAATGGAGAAATATAGATGGACATGTCCCAATCCCCCCAAATCATGTATATACCCCCTAAACGTGAAGCGGGACCCCAAAATCAACAGACCCACATTTCACCAATGATTCTTACGGGTGTTGATTATCAGGGAATATTAGCGGGAAGGATGGGTAAAGGGAATATACAGTTGACTGGTAAAATCTCTTGCTTTTTTTGTCAGTCATTTATCACTATTTTGGAGTCCTAACCCCCCCAATTAACATGTACGTTTGGTGTTCCATAGGTTAGTTTCATCCCCACATTTCACCCGCCACTGACTCTAGGTGACTTCATGCGCTGGAGCTGAACTTCAAGCCTCGCCCGAGGACGTGTGGAAGATCATTGAAGGACAGTGAGAAAGCGGGGTTTGGAACCCCATTGACTTACAGAAAGCTGATGATAAATATGAGGAGAGAATAGTTGTAGATCATTTTAGGTGCACCCACTCAATCTATCTTATTGCGTATTGATAAATGTGTGTGCGTCTTACTGACAATGTTTGCAACTGGTAGTGACCCGTCTTCATAGTTCGGCATGTGGCAATGCTTGCAGAATCGCCATGAAGGTGTTGACGCGACATGTCTTCATAGAGCATGTTGAAAAGGTGGAAGTGAGGAACCCTAGAATTTTGGATAAAAGGAATTTAGAGGAACTTTGCCACATTTTCTGGGACAAAACTATACAAAACTATGGTTCTTGAGAATGATCCCTCCATCCAATTCAATGAAGGAAGGCCCTCATATTTGCAAAAGCGCTAGCCTCTCTTGTTTTTTTTTTGAATGCTGCTCGAGCGCCTTTGATGTGTTGCGAGGTGATTGAAAATCATTGCACTTTTGAAGGGAACGTGGAAGAACAAAAGTTGGGTGTGCCATCCTCTTCCTTTCCAACTTGGGGCGTGCATTCGTTGCAGGACTTCCAGACTCGTGGCTTTCATTGCAGCTGACTGATTGCTATGGCCTTCCATGGCCACTGAAACTTCAATCACTCAGAGGCAGAGTTGTTTCTTAAGCCCTGGGAAACGCCAATGATGTAGGCGAGCGTAGGTTTTCCGATTTTCTCCCTCGTGAAAATGGTAAAAAGATGCAAATACACCAAATGCGGGTAAGGCATAGTGTAATAATGTATAATAGGTATATGACTAAGATAATCTAAGATACACATCTATCCGCCTTAACACCACCACTCCCATGTCAGGTCGTTTGGAGGCATCCTCAGAGCTTGAAGGAGATGTGGCGGCCTTCGGTCAAGTGATCCGACAATTCCAATGGAAGGCTGGCCTTCGGGTTGGGAGAAAAGTCAGATCAGACCATTTCAATTTCAAAATTTTGGTGGGTGGATAAGTTGATCTGTTTTCCACTTGTGCATAATTATTGACCCTGAACTCCAATCATGAAAGCCCCAAGAAGGGAAGGCCTCCGCCGTATTCTCATCCTATATTACACTGTGGAAAGTCGAGGGGATAACCAGTTCTATTTCCATAGGGGCAACTACAACCTCGCTTGCATGGCCGGCAACCCAACTATATAGATAGGTGAGGTGATTGTTCATTTTTATCATTGTTTGTATCTTGCACAGTGTGGCTCATGTTTGTGGATCGTGTCCTTTAAACATTTTGAACTCTCACTTTAGGCTTGGGGTTGTCCAAGGTCCAGAAATATCCAGAAATGGGGTATACCCCCAATTGAAAAAAATAGAGAAATAGATTTTGAATGGGGGAAATTATGGTAAACGATGACCATTAGATTTGGGCCAGGTGCGAGCCTTCCAGTTCGCAGATTCCAGGGGAGAAGTTCAGCTCCTGGGGCGGGTGGCGCCTTGGCAACGCAAAAAAATGGGTGTTTAGATGACATCCTGGGATGCTCATGTGTATTTTACATCTGTATATATTGATTCTACTTTGTAGTTTTTTGACGTGAGCGCAACTGCAGTGGATGTCAATGGCCGTCTTATCTTCACTCAAGTTGCAAAGGTTGCATATGTTTGCATAATTTTTTGCATATGTTTGCATAACAATAATCATAATCATAATTGCAAATCATGATCATGACGACATTATATAATACGTTACTAGTACTACTCCTGATATTAAAAAAAAACTAATAGCCAACTAGAACAATTTTAGTCATCATCAATAGCAATATTTTGATACAAGAATGAATGTTTTGGCCATGATTTATACTTATAATATACCTATACTAGTATACACAATATACAGCATGTATATATATATATATACATATAGTACATCATTATGTCATCAATCTGGATGATTTACAGTACTACATGGCGATTTTAGCTTGAAACAATCCCCATGGACATCGTGCTATCCAGTGGTTTGGGGGGACACGGCTGAACAGCGGTTCGGAGCTATGTGGAGCCAAGGAGCACCAAGACTTTGCCAACCACATGGCCAGATAATGTACCCTCTGGTTATTTTACATAGCCATGGAAAATGGTTAATTTTGGATGATTTTCCCATTAAAACCTCCATTTATAGGGGATTTTCCATGGCTATGTTAAATAACCAGAGGGTATATCAACAAATAATGTGCAACACATCTCCCGTTATTCTCGTTGGGATGTCTCTTGACACATCCTGACAAGAAATATCAACAACTTAGTATGTTGGTTTGAAGATGTTTCAAGTGCTGTATGTGTGGGAGTTGTGCCCCCTTCTTGATACAATGGCAGCATCCAAATTGACCAATATGATTGCATGGCTAGCAAAAGATGCACCAACCAATTGCTCTCTCGCAGTCTCCTCATTTTTTCTTTGTATCATAAAGATTCATCATATATCCTTGGATGGTCATCATAATAGTATTTGTAGATACAACCAGAAATACACTGGGTATAGCAGCATAGCATGGATGGCTCCACTGATTAAGTATGGGGATAAAGGGGCCCTGGCCAAGGCGGATGAGCCTGGATCTTTCACCCACACAATTCGCATCAGCCCACGCGATGCTGGGAGCCGGGTCGAGTCCACGGTGCAGTACGCGCCCTCAGCGCCCCTGCAGACCTTGCTGAATGCCTTGGGAGGGTGGCCTGGTCGCAGGTCTCCATCCGTGTTTTTGTTCAGGCGAGAGGAGATTCCCAAAAGATGCATCTGCCATGTGAATACTTCAAGTACTGCACATGTTAGTAGTTCAACATCATTTCGCCATTTTTTACCATAGGTCACCATATTTGACATTCTTTCACCATATTTCGATTTATTTTTTCCAGAAAATCAGCCCCAGGCGTTTCTCCCAGCATGAAGGCAATGTGACAATGCTCCGGCGGCTGGGTGGCTTGGCCGCCGCTGAGCTGAAGTGAAGGGGACCCTTTGGTGCATCAAAAATCCGTAGTTTGCCACGAAAAAAACATGGGAACCTGGGAAACCATGGGACTCCCAAATTCACCTGAAAAAGATAGAAACAACCATGAAACAACTTGACTCGAACATTCAAGAAGCTCTTGCGATGAACTGACTCCAAAAATCTCGCCTGAGGTACAAAATTCTCGCCTGAAGTGGGTTGGCTAATTTTTCAACACAACATACAACACATATATGTTGTTTATTCATTTAAAGGAGAAATAAGACATGAGAACTTCAGATTGTTGCTCAGGTTACATAAGGTATACTCCTACCCAAGGAATGCTTCATGAAATGGAGCATCACCTCAAATTCCCTCGAAGCGGATGGACCGTCATGAATTTCCAAATCCATCCAAATCTAATTTTGTGGTTTGACATGTGGATAATCATTATCCCACTATCCCACCGAAGTGGTTCCCGACATGTTTGAATTTGTCAACCGTGGATGTTTTTTTTTTTTCAAAAATGGATCCTCAGGAAATCTTACCTGAATGCCGGGAATTCTTGCCTGATTTTTGGAACATAAAAAACGCAAAAATTGTCAAGGGGTGTTTGATTTTTTTTTTTCGAAATTAGCTTTGAACATGTTCAAGATACTGAACAACATCAAAATTCAGTTGGGTTGCCCCAAGCAAATCCCACCAAACATGTTCAGGGCTTTGAGACCCAGCACCCGGGCATAGTCTCAGGTCAGGACATGTGCCAACTTTTATGTACTCTTCCAACTTTTTCCCGCGTTCAAGCTAAAGCAGGAGCTGTCATGTGAAAACAATGATGAATTGAATCCTTGCCTGCAAATAAGCTACAGGAATTCTTGCCTGAATTGGATTTCTCGCCTGCTGTCTATGTTTCTGCCCGATTGTGAAAAAGTCTACTTTCTTTGTTCAGCCCAAAATATCAGCCTGACGGAGGTATATAATATATGTGTGTGCGTGTGTGTGTTTTTTTCTGTATGATTGTATGATATGTATATGTTGGGTCAAAGAATCAAATCAAATCTGTATATAATTGTCAGGTTAGATGATCGAAAGGCAGCAGGGATGAGCCTACAACTATTAATGTTTTTTAGGATTTTTTTGGGGTTTGCAGTCTCGCCACTGGCAACGATCCAGTCAAGGATGGTGACGTCGTTTATGATCCCATGACCTTCTACAACCTCATCGGAGACTGAGCAGCATGGCAGACCTGGGCCAAAGCGCTTCTAGTCTTCTCAGTTGGAGATGATACAATTTGTTTAGCTGAAACTAGCACCAAGAAAGATTGGATAAATATGAGACACAATTGGCATGCCGGTAAGTGCCGCCCTTTTTTTGCCAGTTTAGAGCAGCGCCACAAGTTGTATGGAGATGAATTGAAATTAAGCTGGGCCTGCCCCACGTGCGCGGAAGCGACAGAAGCACTTTGCGAAGAGTAACTTAATTGACCGTCCGAGCGCGGAAGGGCCGCTGAGGACGAATTCAATGAGTCAGCAACCAATTGATGTTGATGCGACTGGTGTGCCCCATGTCGTGCGGAGTCAGCTCTCACCTGGGCTTGGACCTATCATGGCATATCGTGGCATAGTTCGAGGAGCAACCCAAGCAGCATCTCTAGACACGCATTCCACACCCAGCCATGCACAGCCACTTTTTTCTAGGCGAGGTCGAGGTCAATTCAACTTGGAACTCAGGAACTTCTTTTCGCGGAAGCTCCGCGGAAAGGATATACAGTATCAGCTAAACGTGCCCGCCACACAGAAGCTAAAACATGACAAAACTCTGGTCGCCGAAGCATTGCAGAAGACAGGCCGAAGAAATCAGAAGACATGTAGGATTAGAAGGGATTGGCAGCAGGGTTTTCGCTACCCCTCTGTTTGAGGCAGACTAATTGATTTGGTGGCGCCGTTTGAAGACATCGCTGCTTGGCATAGAGCTTTGCTCGCGGCCTCGTGGATTGTAAGCACTGACCCAAAACAAATGGAGGTTTCCTGAAATAGGAGTACCCCAAAATGGATGGTTTATAATGGAAAATCCTATTAAAAAAGATGATTTGGGGGTACCCCTATTTAGGAAACCTCCAAATGTAAACCCTCGTCATTGGCCACTCGCTACCGCAATGCATTTTTTCATGGAAAGAACAATGCCTTGATAATGGTGAATAGGCCATTATTGATCACCTGTCCCCACCATGCAGGAGTTTGCTGATGGCGACATTTGGAATGACCAACCCTTCCTAGTTCGCTGGGTTTGCTGAAAGCCGAGGCTCGTGAGAGCCTCACACGGCTCAGCGGTATCAAGGGTGACGGACCTCAGGTGTGGTGTTGTCCATTGTAAATGGATGTAAAATGATGTGCAGTAAATGGAATATGAATGCAAAAAATAAATCGTGTGGTAGATCCAATAGTCATTTACATATATTCTATGCAATCCGTCTATGTGACAGAGAGAGCGAGGGAGTGGTTTTCTTCATGCACGGCACAGCTATCCTCGCCATTCATATATTATATACCCAATTGGGTCGATTGTTGGCAGTACCACATTCATTTTGTAGTAACACTGGACCAATCTCCTGGCGGGTTCTGAACATGTCTGAACTATTTGTGGAATGTGCCGGCTGCCAGCTGGGCCGAAAACAATCCATAACAATCCATCAAAATTACTCAAATTGTTCAAGTGATTTTTTGATTGCTGTTTCGGATCTACTACCTTGGAATGACCTTGTTTGTGTCGTGTTTGTGTGATTTTGATGGTAGATCCACCCAGGGGATTGTCCCCCCAAAGACAGCAGGTCAAAGTGCTTGAAATCGGCTGCGGAAGTGGTCGCTGGGCCAAGAGTCTTTTTCCTGATGGGAGTGATGCTCCAGTCTCCAACGAGCCTTGCCCGCATTGGTTGAAACGACTTTCTCTGCTTGTACCTGGGCCCCTGGGCCAGTCTTATTTGAAAAGACACTTCTGCTGTTCTCAACCTCCATAGATTTGAGACCACTGCAGTCAACATGTGAAGGTCTCACAGTATTTGGGTGTGGACTACTCCACCACCATGAGCAATGAATCTGCGTCTTGGCAGCATGAATGGATGGTGATTTGCATGGCCACGGTCCTGGGATAGATATAGATTGGACATGATTGGACATGTATGCACACACACACAGTCACACACCCGCGCACACACACACACACCCACACACATACGCACACAGATACGCGCACACATACGCACACACACACACACACGCACACTTTTTGATCGATGAAGACGCGTGTCGTGTACTTGCAATACCAGTGGACCATGAAGACTAGTCACTAGTCGCAAGACCTCGGCAAAGTGATTGCAGCAAAGTGAGGCCAGATGTCTATCCCAGATCCAGACTGCCAGAGTCGTTCGAGGTGATGCACGGAGAGATGGCTTGCTTGCAGAGGCGCTTGAGGGTGGTCGATGTGCTAATGTGTCTCTCAGAGCCATTGCAAAGAGTTTCTAAGCTTCCAACTGACTAATCATTTAGCCCCATTCAGAGAATGCAGATGGGCCCTCTGTGCAACCAAGTTGAGCATAAGAAGGTTTATTGAATCCTGGGAACCCAAAGGTTTGCACAATCGGAAAAGGATGGCTAGTGCGGCTAGTTTCCGAGGTTGGCTGTCGATTCAACCAGTTTAATGACACGTTTTGTAAGGCACCGGACCGATGACACGAGATGTGCGTGAATAATAAATAACCTCCATTGTCTCCTCGATTTTTGTAGTTCCCCTCTTTCCGATGATTTCAGACTTCGGAGGCTTGCGCATCCTTCTTTGGAGCCCCTGACAGCTTCTGGACGGCAGGGAGTAAGAGCAAGGGGGCGTCAGGCTCCCCACCGTTGGTTGTCATCATTGGCTGATATTGGCTGGTGTTTTTTCTCATTTTGTGAATTGGTTCAAGGATTGAGGAACCAGCCAGATTATGACTGCTCCCGCCTGATCAATCAATGAAAGTGAAACCATCTTCCCGTGTGGGCGATTACGATCATTTTGCTTAAAGGAATTGGCCCTATTGGAGGAGAAAAAAACACTAGCTATCTTGTTAGTGCTAATTTTCAAACCCATGGTGTGCAATTCCAGCCTGGCTATAGTGTGATGGCCCAGCTCCAGACCCTTAGGAATTGTGGCTTCGTATGTGCTTGACACTTGGAGCCAGGGAGGTCTATTTTTCTTGTGGAACGTGGGTCAAAACTTGTGACCAAAGATCCTTGCTCATCTTTGGTAGAAACCCATTTGTTGAGGCATCAACTGCTGAGCACTTTTAACCATATATATTTATATATAAGCAGGTATCTTAACCGTGTGTTTCATGTTGTTTCGCGGGCAGCCCCTTTCCCCGCATGCGGTCAGTCGTTTTTCATAGCACCAGCTGAAATTGGTCAGTGGAAAAGTTCACAGCATCACATTGTTTTGCTTTCCTAAAAAGCAACGAGGTAGACCCGCGGCAATTATGGCTATTTTGCTACAGGACAGCTATACAGGTTATAGGTGCAAAAACCGCTAAGGACATTTTAGATGAGAAGGAGCTTCAGCTGCAGTGAGTCGATACAGCTACAGCTGGAGCACTTTGAAATTCCACCAATATGAGCCATGGTGATTTTCCATGACGTTGGACGATGGGATTCTGCTGACACTTTCCCGATGGGATTCTGCTGCCAGGATTTGCAACGTGTCATGGCGCAGTGTGCCACGCTGCTTCGTTCCTCTGGTGGCCTATTTGCAGCTGCCAGTGTCTTGGACGAAGCATCCAACCACTGTTCAACTTTGGTTCGTGAAACCGTGACCCTACCATCGCATTGAGAAAGCAACTAGCCCATGCCTTTCAGCAGGTTGAAACAGCCTGAAAAAAGACAACAGCACTGCATGGAATAGCCAATGCACACAGCACAAGGATTTTCATTCCTATATCAGAGCATGTTTCTCGCATTTTTATGTCTTGTGCTGCACAGGCATTTTTCCAGGCAGTCCGACTCTTGATTTGCAATGTGATTTGTGTCTGTGCAGAGCGTGAGGGTTCCATCTGAGAGTTGACAGATGTTGCGGACGTTGCGGCCATCTATGTGTTTCTACAGTGATCACCAAATCTTCTATCATTGTGCATAATACTATACCTGTTCATTGGGGTTTGTGTGTTCATGGGGGTGGCCGCTCAAGTGCCATGGTAGCAATTCAGGGTGGTGGTGAGGGTATAGATCTAGTTTGAAAAGGTTTGTACATCTGTTTTTTTTGCGTCAAACATCGCCTGTGTGCAGAGAGTCAAAGTCGATTCGTTCAAGATATGTTTCATGAATTTCAAAATTTCACAACAGACGGCCCCTATGACACCTAGAAAGATTCATTTCACCATCATACAGTTTTAAATGTTTTAAACATGTTTTAAAGTTAGTTCCATCCTACATCCTGCATCCCTTTGTCAGACGTCAAGATGTCTCAAATTCTCGGGTGTGCTCTCCAGAATGGAGAATTGCACCAAACCTAGTGGTTCCGTACTGAAAGAAACCACATTGGAGGACCTTTATCTTGCCCTTGTCTTCCAATTACGTTTCAGATCGAATTCAAAACATCATGTGGAGGTGTCCTAAAATAGAGGTACCCCTATAAATCATCCATTTTATTTTCGGATTTTCCATGAAATAAACCATCCATTTTTGGTTCCCCAAAGGGGACTGGAAGGCACTGGTCGCTGAGGTTGATGGAGCTTTGGGAGTCGATTTGGCAGACTGCGCCTACAGTGGTGGGCGGCTGCAAGCCTAAAGACATCAGGGCCAAGTTGCAGAGTCCCTTGGACAACGACCGGGAAAGTGACGGTTTGGATTAGGGAAATCAATGGAAATCATTGAAATCATCCCCAAATGGCTCGACTTGTCAGGTTGGTGGTTCTAAAATGTTATGAATTAGCATGAATTATCCAGATTAAATTCGATTATATAGATGTTCTATATCCAGACTGTGTATATGTGTGTAGAATATGTATATGTAATTTATATATATATATAATATATGTGTGTGTATCTATTTGTATTTATGAAAATTTGCTTATTTATTTATAGAGATGTCCTGGATGAGAAGTATTCAGCATGGGATCAGTGAATGAAAGCCTGGACGTACTTGTACTATATACCTAGAACATCTTTCGTGGGTTAAGTTTGTCCAATGGGAATCCTAGACTGACTCTTGAGCGGTTGTCTTCATGGCAAACAGCGCAGTACTTCTCGCGAGATCCTGTGAAGCTGATGCGATGTTTTCATTGGGCAGCTGATGACCTGGGTTTTGTTGAGAATGAGGAGTTCAACTGCGATGGTGAGTGACACTGAGTGAGACTTAATGCGTCTTAACGCATAAAAAAGGGGCTCTGTATAGTCTATATATGTTGATTCGAAGTTCAAAGTAGGATTGATTCATTAGTGAAGTATAGACATCTCTGAGAAATCTATAGACTTGCATTTCGACTAAGAAGCCTTTCATATCTTCGTCCATTTGTTTGTTGCGGTGTCAGACCTTCCTTCCCTTCCCGTATGTCCGTGCCCTTCTGAGGTTTAGGATGGCAAGTGATTGCCACAGAGGTGACGGATGTCTTGGGCTACCGCTCACAAGTGCTGCTGGCGAAACCGCCATCTCCAACATCCAGTAGCCAATAGCGATGGTCACCGAAATCTTTTTCGAACGGGACATCTACCGAGCCCTGTGACATGCGCGCTTGGCAAAGCTCGGTTTCAAAAAGGACTTCAGCACATGCATCCATGTGCTACTATCGGGTGGATACAGGAGGTTCGCGCAGAAGGATGCGTTTGGGGAAACCCTTCTGGGCCTGAAGTGAAAGATAGTGAAAGCAAGTTGAAATTAAGTGCAACAGTCAGCTGCCGAGAATATTTGAGCAAAGGCTTGTTAGGGGATTGTTAATTAATAATGTGTTCCTTTTGTTCCTGTTCAAACCGAGCAGCCAAAAAGCATACAAGAACCACCAAAAACCATAATATATTTGATTCACGTTATGCTGACGGAAATATTATGGAACAACTCCGGTGAGGTCAAAGGAGAATGCCGGCGGCAATGGCGTGTCCAAGAGCAGCTCGACCAATTTAGCGGATGCTCAAACGATGGGCTCCCGCTAGAAGATGAAGCTTGAGTTGCAAGTCGTAAGTTATCCGCTATCCATGTCAATACATTTGGAAACACGTAGCGGGTCCGCAAACATCCCCATCATTGCGCGCATTAATACCACTCTCCCCACTGGAATGCGGGCCGGATTGGTATGAGTTTCCATTCGCCATTCTTGAGATCGATTCAACGGCCCCTGTTACAAGATGGACAAGCTGGGGTCCTGTAGCTGGCACGGGTCTTGTCAACAAGTTTAGCACTGATTGAAGCTTCCAGCATTTGCTGTGTTAAAGAGCATTTGTGCCTGCACATGTGCTGTACTTGCTGCGCTTGCTGTTGGTCACCGTACAAACGATGTACAAACGTTACAATTTTGTTGACAGCAGTGTGTTTATTCTTAGAACTCGATGTACTGGATGTCCTGGATGTCCCAATATTTGGGCCAAGACATTGCCCAAGTATGCAGTGGCGGGTTTAGAATACGTTCAATTGCATTCAACTGTTCCGATTTGTTCTCCTTACATCCAACATACCAATGAATCTCCATACACATTTGAGATGCAACTCAGGTTGTTCTCCCAGAATTCCAAAAAAATGCAGGAATACCATATTTGGCTGGAAAAAACATGAAAAAAACAAACAAAAATGTGGTTTCTGGATGTTTCTTGTAGGTTCTCACTTCAACCCAGTAATGAAGATGACTGGAGGCTTACCCTGGACGACAGCTTTGAGGAGGACTTGTAGGAAGCCTCAGCGGTAGGCAGTTTCGTGAATTGGATTAAGGGCAGATCTGTAGGCACTCCTTTGTCTTTGGAACCAAAAACATGTGTATATATATTATAATTGGAAAGTTCACGTTTTTTTCTCTGGTGATTTTTCCTCGTAATCTGTTGAGTTTGGGAGAAACCGAAGCAACAACTACATTTGTGCTGCGTGTACTGGTTGATATAATCCATTAGTCACTAGACTCTAGTAGAAGCCATTTGATGTGTATCCCTTTGCATATTTTGAAGCAACCTATATATATATATATATGTTGGTATATATATTTCCGCTATTATTTTTCTTGCTGGTCTTTTGTTTACTTGCAGTGTTCAGGCCTGTTTCGGCTCAAAGTCCCTCGATCAAAGCCGTTGACCGTGGCTCACTCAGTGCCACAAATGGTTTTCGCTGGAGACGGCATCGGATTCCTATGTAGTCCACGTCAGCCACCACAGCCGAAGCCACTCTGGGCATGTGATTCGGTGGAGCAGCTTGTCGAACGGCCTGAACTCCGCTGGACTTTTGTGTTGGAGGAGGTTGGAACAGAAAAACCCGAGGAAGCTTGGTGGTTGAGAAATGTTGAGAAGTAGTGTGGGGATGGGAGGGGTCAAAACTTATGGTTTTTGAACTTCCATGTTGAACGCGAGGGATGAACATCCATGCAAACCAGCTACTGTAGTTTGATGTGAAACGAGTGTTTGAGGGTTTTAACATGTTTTACATGTTTTAACATGTGTTTATTCGTAGCCGCATGTGTTTGTGCGCGTGTGCATGCTGAATGTCTTGCTGACACTTGTTCGATGTTTTGAAGTGTTAAGGCTGTCAAGGATTCTGGATTCCTTCTTGTCGTGTCTCGTGACCATTGCCTCAGGAGACATTTGTGGTGGAGCCGGACCCTATCTTCCATGAAGCTCCTTGTTCCACCACGATGGAAACAAGCGACACGGTCTCCCGGCACTCATTCGATTCCTGGTCAGTTCCCACTTTAGCAGACCCACAACCTCCATCAAACCGGGTCTTACATGAAGCCTACACGCAGGAGGTGAACTCTTTCATGAAGGGGGTAGGTCAAAATCCAGCAAACCTCAAGAAGTTGATCTCTAAAAGCCGTGGAGAGCTGCCAGGGACCAGCGCCGGACCCTTTGATTCTTTGGGTGGAGGGACACCACGGACTAGGATGCGATTCATGGCATCAATTCCTTGTCTGAGAGGCAGCTGGTCATAATATGCCAGATTGCCAGATATCAACGCTATTCTTGAATTGAAGTATGAGGAGTTTGTCCTTGTACATTGTAGATCTTGCAGGGCTATCAAATGCCTTTTGGCCTGCTATTTAAATGTAGGCCATGATGGTGAGAATCCGAGGAGGTGTTCCAGCGCCTTATTCGATGCCATTTTGGCGAGAATGCAGCAATTTTACTGATGTTCAAAGTTCAGATAAGTTCAGTAGCCAGTACCATGCCAATAGCTATTACTTTTATTTCTTCATATTTATTCTATTTGATTTCAAGTTGTGTCGATTTGTGCTTTTTAAACATCGAACTACATTCAAAGCAAAAAACAATCCACCTGTGAGAAGAGACTTGTATTGAAGCGCCTTGAGTAGATACCTTTGCAAGCCAGGACCGGCGGGAGTGTTTGGCCAGGTCAGTCTTGGCTCATCAATTCGTACTCAATGGCGAGCTGCCACAAAAAATGGACACCCCAAAACACCTCGGACTTGCACAGTTTTTGTTTTCCTCTTTCAGTGCCTTTCCCTACCCTCAAATACTCTGGTTCCCATGCCGTGGGCACAACATGGCTTTGAGGTTCCACAGTTCACAAACTGTTGAGGCGGAAACGCTGCACTGCTTTTTCCTGGACTTGCTCAGTATAGTGAAACCCGAAATTTTCCTTTCCCGTAGGTCTTCAAAAATGTGGGGGGTACCCAAGAAATCCTGACAAACTTTGTCGCATGTTCCATTCTGGGCAAGCCAGTGCCGCCACAACATACCAGCATCGGCACGCACCCAATGGGTGTGAAGATTCAAGTTCGTTCATGCTGAATTGTATTGCGTAGAACGGCTGAAGCTGTGGAAAGGAGAAAAGATGGGTGAGGGTGCATCCAGCTGCCGGCAAACCATACGTTACCTAGAATCTGGATTCATTGACTTTGTTTATTCGTACGGGTGGTCAGAAAAAGTGAAACTAGGATGGACCTGGGGCTTATGAATCTGGGTCAGCATTAATTAGCATTTGGACGCATTTGGATATTCAACATAGCTATGGAAGCCAGGGCCCATAGAAATATTATATAGTAAAGATGATGATTTACCCATGATTTTGATTGTGATTTTCCCTAGCTACATTGAATAACCAGAGGGTACAGCACATGATTGATGATGTTTGCATGTGTGTTTTTTTCTGTATTCCGCCTTCTCTTCAAGCAAGTTGAACCACACATATGGGGTCCAGAGATCATCCAAATATGTCACATGGCTATGTAAACATCACGATATCCAACTGGACTGATCCAGTTTCGTTTGAAGTGCATGTCATTGACGTCTTTGGATCTGTTCCTAGAGTACTCAGATCCAAATCTGCTGCAAATCTGCAGATCACATACGTTGGTCAACGCTTTCTCAAGAAAGACCAATTTCCTCTCTGAATTTCCCCTGTAGCCAATCCATTTAATATCATATTTGGTCGGTCGTGGTCGGCCAAACCCAATTTTGACACCATGTTGGCAAATTCAAGCACTTGTTGACCCAGAATTGCTGGCAACTTGGCCGGACACCTTTGTTTTGCGACTTTATTTTGGGTGGATTACAGTATAATTATTGCCATCAATGATCAATATCGAGAAATATGGCAAGATATGGCAAGCAGCATCAAGCAGCGATGTTGTTTTTTTTTCCCCCTTTGGGGTACCTCAACAAATCCCAGGCGTCCTCATTTGCCCCCGATGATTTTCCCAAGGCCACCGGCTCTTCAAGCGGCCGCCACGGTGCGACATTGGGCAGCGTTGGCCTGGAGACCCGGAGATCGATTTCGAATGATTTCGAAATAGTTCTAATGTGTTTGTTTACTTTTGATATGTGATTGAATATATATTACACACACATGTATATATATATATATATTATAATTATATATATTTAAATATATATGTATATGTATATATACCCTGGGAGTCCAGGACCGTTGTTTTAATGGTCTTTGGGGAAAGACTATTTTTAGGAGCAAAAGACGAAATGCATGTGCTTGTAACCCATGCTCAATTTGACCTGCAACCGTTTTTGCGCAGTTCTTGCAGATTTCTGTTACCTGAGTTGATGCAACATGGACCATTTCCAAGTCACCTGTTGATTTTGAGTCCGTAGACAACATTGGGGTCATGAAATAAATCAACTCACCTGGGTTGCGCTTTGCCCTAAAACCATGGCATGGGTGCTTAAGATTTGGCAGGGCGCCTTTGGCAGTATATACGCTCACTTAGCGACTGTAATATTGGGTTTACTTTTGATACACTGGAACACTGGATGGATCGTGCTTGGGCGGTTGATCTTATTCCTCTTGGTATCAATGANCCATAGCAACCATTGTATCATTCTCCATTCAAACTGTGTTGGGCGCGCTTGACTATGATCGTGTGAGGTTCAACACAGCATCCAGGGAAGTCTCCGTTGCTTTTGATGTTTTTTTCCCAATCATTGGCGTTCGCTATTTTGCTGAAAGCGGCTATGTTAACACTTGTTTGCCAGGGAGCACCAGCACAGAAAGCATTCT
>BGPT01002259.1:0-14513 GCA_003297045.1 Symbiodinium sp. clade C Y103 | reverse complement strand
GAAATAAAACCCCATGAGGCGTGAATACCCGTGAATGGTAAAAGTACGTTTCGTCAAATCGTGAAACCGTCTTTTGGGAAAAGGCTATTGTTTTAATAGTCTTTGGAAGTCCAGGGTATATATATATACACACATTCATGTGAGTGTACTGATTCGATAAATTCATGTATGATATGTATTTTTTCTGATTCTAGATGGCTGATTTTCGGGTTCAGGTCACTCCCCTCTCGCACCTGAGGCTTTGGAAAAACGGCCAAGGAACAAGCAGAGCAGCTGGTAATCTCTGGCTCCTGATGGTTTCAATGACCTTCCAGTGATCATGTTTACTTTGGAAGTACCCATGAAAGATGGAGGAGTTCATGGTAAAATCCACTACAATGAGAGAAATCCTTTGGACATTGGCGATTTTCTGTTGCCAGCTTTGATTACCAGAGGGTATCATCATCCAACTCACAGGGTCGTTTTACGCTATTTTACCAACACCAAATGAGGATTGAATCCACCAAAAACGTTCCGTAAAAATCGGAAATTGTCCTCGGGAAGATCATCTCCTTCCTTGCAGGTCTTCGGTGGTAAATCTTTGGTGCGAATCTTTGATGGGACCCTAACAGATCTGACAGTGGCTGAATGCAACAATCCACCCTACATGTTTCGCGGAACGTTTGGAAAGGGTTTCAAACCGATTGCATCCCTCTAGATACTCGAATTCAAAACCAAAACATTGACCCACTGAAAAAAGTAGATTTGACGACAGCTGATTTTGGCGGCTGTTTTGGATGAATGTCCAATATCATTATATTTCATGGCCGAAGCCCCCGGAAGCCAGGCCTGATGCATCCCATTTTCTTGCCTTATTTTTGGGGGCTGATCCAGGCCTTGATCCGGGCCTTGCTGTCGCTACAGGACCCCAGGCAGAGATGCAGACGAGCCACAAAGTGCTCCAGCTACACCTCATGGACGGGATCAGGCTGGAAAACTGCATCAAACTTGGGATGATTTGGGGGTACCCCCATTTTAGGAAACCTCCATATGGGTTGGACCAAATGGGGATGTAATGGGGATATACTGATAGATGCGATATGTCAGGGATATGTCACCAAAAGTTGCGCATGGTGCATGATTCTTTGTCTGAAAATTATTGTGTTACTTGCATATGGTCATTTTAGTGGGAAAATGATGATATGTAAAATCATCAAAGCTTGGGATGCAATTTTTCAGACAAACCCACATAGGATCATATTCTATCCAGCAAGATCGGTATGCATTTAGAAGATGCAAAAGAACGGACTCTTATTTACTGAAAAATCAGAAGCCAAACAACACTCAGGAAGTAAGAAGCTGTTCGATGTTCCCACACAACAGTTGTAACATTATCAAACATGGCCCACCATTCCAGGTTGGGTGCAACATGGTGCAACTCTGTGGCCATGGCCCTCTATTATTTGAGCAGTCAAAAGACTTTCACAATGACTGGACAACTTCGGGAATGAAATTATTCGAATGGGTGGCTAAACTCATGGGAGGCTCATGAAGAATAAAAACAAAATCGCAGAAAGCAGCAGAACCTTTTCCACTCTGAACGCGATCCCAAAACAATTGAAGAATAGAAACCTGAGGGTCCAATGAAAAGGGCTGAAGCACCAGACACAATTTGGGGCCCGCAGAGCTCCTCTGTCCTCCGGTGACAGGGCTGGGACCATTTCGGTTTGCTGAGCACTGGTTTCTACCTAGCAGAGGCGGAGTCGCACTGGGGTTGGTCATCAATCCATATGGATTTATAGATTTTATAGTGGCCATTAATGGGGTGGATGACCAGAAGCTGCATGCTATGTTATGACCATGGCACATATATACACATATCTACTTATAGATCTAGAGAGAGAGAGAGGGAGAGAGAGGGAGAGAGAGGGAGAGACACCGAGAGAGAGAGAGAGAGAGAGAAAGGGAGAGAAAGAGAGAGAAAGAGAGAGAAAAAGAAAGAAAGAAAAAAAGAAAGAAAGAAGGATGGAGCTGCAGAGGGAGATGGAGATGGATATTTGTAGATCATTGAAATCATTTGGATCTCTAGCTGAAGGGTTGAAGGCCTTTGAGAAGCAGGTCCTGGATTTAGGTGATTTTGGAGCACTTGAGTTGATCGACGCATACCAGCCTGGACCAACGTCTTTGGGACTTGCTAGGACTGACGGTAAGATTTTGTTTGCATCATTCATTGCAGGGGATGCTGAGGCTTGAGAAATAAAGCAGTAACAGATTCGATCATTCATGATGACTTGCATATCATCATGAACATTAATCATCATGAATGGGATGTCAATAGTATATCGCAATATATCACCATGAATGAAGGTAGGTTCATTTTGCCTGAGATTTGCAGGCCATGAGTCCCTCTGCCATGCGAGGAATCGGCGTAGGCGCAGCAGTGCAGGACCATGCGGTTCACATTTACAGCAGGAATCAGGGCACTATCTCTAGCAAAAGCCATAAGCATCCCATTTTCACGCATACCTAGTTTTGACTATGCCCAAGTGAGCATCATTTGGATCCATTTGGAAAGGTCTCCACACTTTGGTTCATTGATGGTGATGAATTGCAGTGGTATGCAGTAGTGATATAGAATATGTGTATATATATATATACAGTATATAACTTAGTATGTTCGTGCTGAGCTGAGCCAAAGGAGGAAGGGAGAAAGAGAGCACCCCGAACCTGGGGTTGTAGGTAGGACTGAACGGATTATTCGAACTTATTTGGATTTGTTTAGGACTGTTTAGGAATATGCAGGAAACCAATGGAAACCATGATTTGTTTTTTAGTTGTTGCCATCAAATCAAACGCGGAGGTCCTGTAGATCCTCCCTTCCTGGACTTGGCATGGGTCAGGTATTGCTGCCCCAGACCCCTTCACAGGCAGGTTTCTATAGTTGGGTTTCTCCCAGAATATGCTTTGGGATTCTTCAATCAGAGCTCCCATTTGACACTAAGCCTTCGTGAGATTGACATGGTAACATGAGACAAGTGGAAGTGACAAATGTGTTTTGAAAGTCTCGGGGGGATGTTTGATAAGGCGCTTGTCATGAGCCCCTTGTGTTTTGAAACCTTGGTTTCGAGGCAAATTTCCTGCAAGTGGCTGAGCCAGGTGGCACCGCTTTGTCCTGGGAGAAAACCGAGGACATGGACCCAAGTGCTTCCTGGAACGGTTCTCAGCGAAGAAGGGAACTCAACTGGCTTGTGGTTTCAATTGGTTTCAATGATTTTTCATGGCCAACATTGGTCAACCATATGGTCCTCTATGAGCAATATGCTTGAGATGGCTCGATGCATGATGCCATCAAAATCAAACCATTGGGCCAAAAGATGAACCAATCAAAAAAAACAACTGATCAAACTCACAAAGTGTGACATGATGTGACGTATATTGACATGCATATAATTTTGCCATCATATGGGATTTGTTTGGTTGGGAGTCCACCAGAGTTTCTGATGTGACCTTGCCATTTGTACCTGGGATGACCGATCCGAAGCAGGATTGAGATGAGGTTCTCGTGTCGCCAAGGAACGCTAATCAAACACACACCATGTTTTTCCTTCGTCAACGGTTAGTTGGCTTATTTTGATTTCTTTTGGATGATTTGGAGGGTTTCAAGAGTCATTATAACTCCATCCTTTCAATAGTGAAGCCGTCACAATCAGTTGGGTCATCCAAGGTGGGGAACGCATCCAGTTGGAATCTCAGCCGACCTAAGTCCCATGGTTTATCATCATTTATCAGCGCTTGTCCTATTCAAGTACCATTTAAGGATCCATTTGCGGGGTATATCCCGTTTTCAGACATACCCGTGGGGTAGTCTGGCAACTCGTCCACCGTTCTGGGAAACGACCGCCTTTGAATCCGAGGCCGAAACGCAGCAGGGGTGGCAGAGTCGCTTGAACTTAGAGATGTCAAAGATGGGCTCCTGTTGATTGAATCCCCAGGGGCAGGTAGGGGCTTATCAGATCTTATCGTTGCTATGCGAAAATATGCGAAAATACCTCGAACTGATGAACTGCAGGGTGACTACAGGGAGTTGAGTGGGTGTATGCAAACCATTCCTAATAGGGCGACGCCGATTTGTTGTTGGGCGTGTTGCTAAAGGCAATGCCCTGGCTTTTTGCTTTGTGTGTTTGGGCTACTGGTATTCTGGTTTTCTTGGAGGTTTACCCCCACCTGCTTTCAGTTGCAAAACAAAGTTTTCCACAACCCGCCAATGATCTAGCATGCAACAAGCATGAATTCTCAAAAGTTAAGGTATCACACAATCCGATGATCTGAAGATGACTAAAGCTTCAGTTTTCCCTATTTGACATTATTTTAATTTTACCTACAAAAAATTGCCATTTTATGGAGCCAATCGCCCCATGCAACCTCCGAGGCCAAGCCGAAGTAACGAAGGTGCCGGGGATGGGCTTGTGACCAGCAACATGCAGCCATCGTTTTTTCAAAATGATTATATAGACCATTTTTATAGGGGTTTTAGGGTGACCAATACTGGAAAATCTGGGGATTGGGATGGATGATAAAGCTCGGGAGGGTCATTGATTTTGCCATTCAGGGATAGACAATGATAAACATCCACACGTATCAGACATGTCTTGGTGTGAAAACCTGGGGGTCTCAGGAGTTTGAATCCTCAAAGGTGCTTTGCACCTCGTGTCGCAACTGCACAGTTCCGCAGAACCCGCTTGGAATCACCTTGTTTGTCGCACATGCATGGGTGGTTTGCAGCTGTTGGAACATCAAAGACCTGTCTCTGAGTAATTCAGGAAGCATGCCAACAGCCTGCAGCTGAAGGAGGTGTGGGGTTCAGAGATTCTGGCCAGAGTTGCAGCATTTCTGCGATTTGTGCGACTTGAACGCTGTTGGTATTTTGTTGTCGCAGTTGCAAGTGGGCATTCAAAAAGGGGAAGAAAGTCGATGGCCGGCGTCTTTTGCCAAGCACAGAGACTCTCTGTTTCCAAAGCTGGAAGGTGTTTCCAACCCATGGGACATCATGGGAACTTCCTTGCAGGTGTTGAGGGTGAGGGCCAGACTGAGGAGACTACAGAGTTCACCAAGCGCTCTATGCTTAGCTGCACTCCAGCATCAGCAACTTCCTAGGATGGGCCTCCCAGTTTGTCAGTGGATAAGAACTAACTACCATTATTATCCCATATTACCCCAGCTATATAATCAAACTATATAGTTAATAATGTAATATAATGTATATATATATATATACACTGTTGTATATATATATATGTATATGTAGTGGATACACCCCAGTTGATCATGGGTTGTTATGGGTTATGAATCACTTAATAGTTGGAATGTGCCCTCAAGATCCCCAAGCATCCCATGTCCTGTTTGATGGGTACTGCCTCTGGTCAACTCAGGCAATCAAGCGTCCAAAGTTGATGCCATGATGAGCTTGCAGGCACAGGGTTCTGGGCATTTTGAGTTGCTCTATTCCGTTTCTTAGGTACGCATGCATGCGCACAATATATTGCACATATTACTGTAGTGTATTATCATTGACTGTAACATCACGCGCTATTATACACATACATACATGCATATATTACTAAAGTTCTTGAAACAACTTGTTTTCTTTCATATTGTGGCATCTTGTGTAGAGTCCGTGGTCATGCAAGTTGCCTTCGGCACATTTCTAGCCCTCAGAAGCTGTTCCCATGGAGGTGGAACTCCCACCTCTTCCAGCGTCAAATGGTACCAGGTGGGATGGTCCAAAGCCAGTTTTTCGGCTTTGGAAAGCGATTTTCCTGTTGAAGAAAATGGATGTTTTCAAGGGTCGAGGTGTTGCTTGGGGGATTGTTTACTGTATTTCAGCAAGCCGCAGGAGCAACGATCAGCTGATCTCCGGCGCTGTTTTGCAGCTCGGAAACCAATGGCACCTTTTCCACTTTGTCAGCCACGGTGCTGTTAGTCGTGTGAGGACACAATGTGAAACTTTCAAGAAATCTCCAGAAGCCGCTCAAAAAGTCGACACGTATCAAACCTGAGATGCAAAGAGTTGTAATTAATCAGGAGGCAAAGTCATCAGGTCCCAAGATAAGAAACCCACCAGGTTCCAAACAAGCACAGCATGCTGGAAATCACTTCAGGCACCATATCACCATATGACACCCAAGGCCGTCCGAGAAGAAGCACGTTGACATGAGCTTCGGTTCTTTGGAGATGGCAACGCAGCTGGTTCATGCGAAGGTTCTGATGTGGGCAAAATTTATTGTTTGCCATTGGTGATTCTGCACATGGGCTGGGAACAACGGGTTGAGAGTTCCACATGTTTTTATTGCTGTTGTCCACCATCAGCAGGACGCAGATCTTCTGTATCTTGTACGATCATGGGCTATCAAGTCTGTCTAGCACTGCTGTAGGACATTCAGGGGGAATTGAGAGTGAGAGAATTGGTATCAGCTAGTTTTCAGCGATGCGAACGGCACAGTTTGATGCCTCATATCTCTGCAGGGTGGTGGCAGCCATGGCAGCGGGCCTAGTTGGGGCAGCAAGAATTTTGCGGCAGCTTTTGAAGGCACACATGAGAAGAGTTTAAGCTAGTTTCCTTACTAGCTTGTTCTCATTAGATTCCTGAGTTTTCCTGCCGACAACAAACAACAAAATACAGCCAACTGATCATCAACTAAGCCCGCTTTGGCAAACCGTTTGGTAAAAGGGCGCACTTTGCGCTGAAAGACCATTCTTGATGCTGTTCTATCCGCTATGCGTGACATTTAAATCCAATGCTTCAATGGACATGATTGATATAATGATATAGTGGATACGGATGGATATGGTACTGTGCCTCTTCTGAATCAGGTCCCAAATTTATTGCCCTGAACCTGAAGTTGCAGGGATGCTCAGAGTATCGCTGATTGCCTGAATATCCGTAAAGCTATGTATGCTATGAGCCATGAGTTATTAGTTCTGATGCCTCCGGGACTCTATTTCCTGCCACGTGTTTTCCTCCTGTCACTTTTGCAGTGGAAAGCAACCTTGGCGCAGCTTACCACAGTGTTTACCTTCGATCCAAGCACAACCAAACGCAGGAACCGACGAGTGGTGTGCTGGCGTTTCGTGGCTCCGAAGCATTTGGAGGTGCACACCTTGGTGCCTTGGGATACCGGATGGGTTTTCTGGCCGCGTGGCCTCCAATTCTTCTGTCATGTTGCACCAACAGACACTTTGCAAACACATCAAACTGATTGGTGCTTATGCCAGATGGCGCGGCGTGCTCTTCTCCAAGATTCTGTGACAGAAGAGGTGGGTCTTGCAGTGTTGGCTTGTGTTTCCAGGTTTTTCCACAGCCACATGAACCATCCTTGGATTCGGGTGCTCCTCATTTTTGGACACTTGAGCACGATGATAATCCAGGACATTTCCATTTTGCCCATTGCAGCCTCCTTTCTCAGGCTACTGTGTGGATCGCTTATCAGACCGTCTACAGACACACCCCAGCCATGCTTTCACGAGGTACAGCATTTACAGACCTTGCGTCATCCTTGCATATGCCCGTTGCAGCCTCAGAAGCCTTTCTCGGGCCGGAGAGCTGTGCTAGCGCGGTCGCTTCTGTGTCGAGTGCAGCTGATGTAGGTCTAAAACAAATACAGTAACTACAAGCCAATCAAAAATTGCAATTGGAAATCCACTACAAATGAAGGATTTAATGGTAACATCAACTACAAATGGGAGATGTTCCGTTGCCACGTTTGATTACCGGAGGGTGGGACAAAGAAATTCCAGGATCATATTTTGCATGGAACGAGATGCCGCCAAGTTACTATGCTGGAGAAGTGGTGGATGGTCAGCTCTATGTGGTGACTGGCTATGCCGCTGCCACAGCCAACTGGATGATACTGGATGGCCAGGCAAGCGGTAAGGCCACATCCAACATCCGATCTGTATGAGTATCACGGCGCATCATAGCACATCTCAGATACTTCACACTGATCTCGCAGCAGCCCACCAGAAATGGATGGTGCATATTTTGCCGAAGCATCAGGAAGGGCCTTAAATATTCTTAAATCAGGTTCAGGTTTGTTTTCTTCTATGTGTAAAGTATATACATATTTTTAAAGCAATTTATGACAGTATTTTGATGTATTTTGAATATTTCAGAGGCTTGAGACTCCTTTTTGGCTCGTTTGGTTCTGTGGGTTCTCCTGAGGCTCCAGGAGGCTCTGTGGCAGACTGGTTAGCAGATGCTGGACCTTTAGCCGAGGCCGAAGGGACTTTGGCCCAGCTGTGTTGTTGGGGAAGCAGCCGGGGAAGCCCTTTTTCAAAGGGTCCAAGCATGTGCCCCATTCGTAGGGGGCAGATTTTTAGCTTTCTTTTCTCTCAATTGTTAATTGTTTGACATTTGACTCCAGGCTTTCTTGTATTGCTTTTTCATGGGCAATGAGGTCATGTGACTACCCCTGGGCAATGGAGAATTTGACTACGCCTTCTCATCAGTCAGAAGATATTGAATATCATTGAACGTCCCGCCAACTCAACCGGCGAGGCTCCAACGCAGAGAGTGGTGAGGCCAATGACATACATGGTGGCTCTCCAATTGATACTGGCATGGTAGCTGGTAGCATTGGTTTTGTTCGTGATGTTTCGTGTCATTACTTGTGTCATCTTGGTCCAAAATGATATTACATGATGACAATCCAAACTTCACCAAAGTGAATAGCAGTGAGTGTATTTGACTGTCATGATCTAATCATAGTTAAACCCATTGGGGTCAGGGTATTTTTGGTATGCTTATTGAATCTTTGGGTCTTTCATGGAAAGCGGTTTTTTGTGGCATCAATGCCGCGTGTTTCGCTGCAGGTCGGTCCTTGAAGGCTTGAGATATCTCCATAGCCACGATGTAGCACATGGTGCCATCAGAGGTCCGGAGTGGGGGGCACCACATGGCAGACGTCCTCCAAATCCCTGGCGAGAGGCAGCTCCAAAGTGATTATAATAAAGTAATAGGACCTGAGATTTATCAATCTTCAATATGGTCGCTGGTATTCACAACATGAATCTTCAATGAATTTCAAACCGATTTTCCGCCAGAAATGAAGCTGGATGGCGTTCCCAACAACATCAAACAAAAAATCGAAATCTGCCAGAAATTCTGGAGTCTCGGAGATGTCCGGAAGAAGAACAGTCGTGACACGTCGCCCCTCAGGTGGCAACGTCCTTTTGGGTCCTGGCTCTGCCATTCGACTCTGTGTGGATGCCTCAGGATGTCGCTAAGGTGACCTCTGCAGATGCAATTCATTGACTTCTCCATAGGAAAGATGGAAAAGTATGGAAACGTATTGAAAAATAGCATATACATAGCAATCATACTGAACATCTAAGCCTCCAAGCATCCATACATGTCATTACATCTCCATGTTTGATGCTGATTTGTCAATGTCTTTGTTTTTCAACGGGGCCCTCTATGGTGATATATCAACGTCTATTGGAATGGATGTGAGCCCTGGTTAGTTGGTCGCATGCCCTGCCAGGACTTTGGCCTGAGTACCTTGCGCGAGGGAAGTGTTGCGGGATCCGTTCCCAAGGGCAAAACCTCTGAATCCAGCGTGGGGAATCACAGCCTTGGCCCGAGGCAGACCGGTTTTCCTTACACAAATCCCGAAAAAGATACATAATTAGGCATTTCTCAATATTTCATTTCATCTCTTGATGCGTTTTTGCAATTTTTGGCAATAATAGTTTTTCTGAATCCCCATGGGTGATCATTTCTGGATATTTATGGAGGGTTCACCACGTGGAATCCTTTGCCTCTTCCGGGTTTATCACAGATCCCTGGCCCGCCATGAAGCCCACCGTGAATCGCCGTCCTGCACGTCCAGGCCTTGTCCCAGTCAGCTGTGCCGTGGATGGCGCCTGAGGTGCTGCAGGCGGATCTGCTTTTGAAGCTTCGCATTTTTTGAAGATTGACATCAGCTTGAGGCGTTTTTTTTTTTTCGTTTTGACCTTTTTTGGGACTTTGAAGACTGGGGGATTGACTGGAGCGTTTGCTGGGATCTTAGGGTGCTTTTGAGATGTTGTAGGTTGTATGTGTTTTGCTCATGGATCCACACCATATATCAAAACCTCTTAAATGCATACATCCCCAGCTAACAGCTCGACCAAACCGGTATGCAATATTGATATTTGGGTACATGAACATCCAGCATCATCCAGCTATAATTACCGGCTATTTGGGTGTGAAAAGCAGGGGGCAACCAGCGGCTTTTGATGCGTTTTGAAGTGGTGGATGCTGATCCCAATTGACCAACTCACTTGACTTTGGGATGGGTTGAGACCTGCAACCAGTGGTGGTTTCTGGAGACCATGGTTTTCTCATCTCTTTCACATAGGACATCGCCACCAGTCCATATAGTCCATGATTGGTTCAATGGTGAACACTGGGTGCCGGACGGAAAGAAAAGCTGGAAGTAGCTCGATGAATCGATAAACACTTACTTTCGTTCATTTAGGAGGCTGGAATTGTTTTCTATCCAAAGTGGTTTGGCTATTGTGCTATATTGGGCTGGGCTGCTCCCCATATGATTTGTGATATTTTTGCGATGATCGTGTGGCCCAAATGACCAGATTCCGAAACCTTCAGCATGAAACGCGGAAAATGGCAGTTTGCCTGGGTCACTTCCATGAAGTTGAAGTTGACACCCAATTGCATGGGTATGTTCAAGAGCTGGGGATACCCCGCAATCCAATGCGTTTCAAAATATGTTCCCCATTAAAGTGGCCATAAATTGGTAAAAATCTGGACTTGCAGCCACTGTGGCCACGAGGGATTAATTCCAACAGCTTCAAGCGACATTTGGTCTTTGGCGTGCTTGGTTGCAGGGGTTCTCAGTGGTTGGGACCCTCTCTTGAAATCCACCGGATGGGCCGGCAGTGGAACCCCCAGCGTTGGTGAACTAGTCTTGGTGCGGCTGAGGAAAATTCAAGTGGAAAGAAGTACTTGCCAAGCTTCAGCATGTCTTTCAAGTACTTGCAAATTGTTGAGAATCCAGACTTCTTGATGAGCTCATGGAAGTGTTGCAAGCAGAAGTGAAGTTTGCTTCCCACAATTTGCCACCCGATTTGTTTTGCGCACCTTGGATATGTTTGGCTATATAGCCTTTTGCTGCTGGTGCAAGTGACTTTTCTGAGGGCAACTCTTCGGCAGTTAAATGCAGGGAATGAGATGACCCAATACACTTCAATGCCATCAACTGGCATAGTAGGCTTAGCCACTGTCTTTGGCGCTACTCCGCTATTCTCTGCGACGTCTTTGCAGATGGGGATGATTTTGTTTGGATCAGCAAGAAACATAGTGCGCGTCGCACCGGACTTTACCAAAAAGGAAAGTAGGCAGCGGATTTTGGGGCAGGAAATAATCATGGATTGGGGTCAGAGTTGAGGTTGGTCAAAGCCAAACGATGAACATCCCAATCTAGTTCATTAGCTTTGAACCTATACTCAGTTAACTATTCATTCTGTTGAAAGCCCAGGGATTCTAATGTCTTGATGACTTGCCGCATCTTCAGCCACTCTCATCGAGCACATGAATCAGGCAGCATCAACACAGCCCCCGGCGTTTGTTTTTTTTTTTTTGCAGTTTTTAAGACTCAGGGTGAAATGAATGATGCCAGCAGTCGTGCCTACAGACGTCCACAACTGACCCTCACCAGATGCTCAGCGGTTCTCAGCTCCTTGCTGTGTAAGCCCCAGCACAAGCGGTGCGCGCCGCCCGTGCGCTCTTGCTTGGGTTCAATGCATGGAGCGAGTTCTTTTAGAAGTGGCTGCAGAGGCTCAACAAGAAACTTGGATTTCCTACAAGCAGTGCAATGCAGTTGGATGCATGTAGAATGTTGTATCCAGTTTTCTGAAACCTTCGGACATGTTTTACTGTCTGGGTAATTGGATGGAAGTAACATTTATTGACCACTGCTTTCTGACATGGGTGAAAGATGGTGAAAGTGCTTTGCTATCGCAATGCCTGTTGCGATGCATTTATCATCAAGCAAACCAGCCATGTTTTCACAACAAAGCCCAGGAGTTGGGATGGGAACGATGTCCTCAACATCGGCCTGGCGAGGCACATTTGAAATGTTTTTTCTTAGTGGATTTTCAACTTTGACATCGTTTTAGCCAGATTTAGAAGTGCTGACTGTAGCAATGGTTTGGCTCAAGTGGCAATGGTTATATGATGTTATATGTTTATTTTTATGTATATATATATTATATATATTTATAATTATATATATGTGTGTGTGCATGCCTACGAACTGATATTGGCAAATGACAAATAACAATAAGTTGAACAGAGGCCATGCCCCATACCCGTTTATGAAGTTGGGCCTTTTAAGACATCCGAATTGATCGAATTGTTGATTACTGGGAGTATTGATGATTGGGTTTCCCACCTTATGTTTCTGATATCAACCACGTATAAATAATCCCCCGGGCTTTCCAATTTGGGGTGTGCCCGGTGTGCCATTTGAGAAGCAGATCGAGTCACTTTTCTAGTGAGAATAAAATCTTGGTTTGACAGCTTGAGTAATGTCCCATTGGCTATATTCCAATTGGAAATATATATATATATATATATGGAGGTTTCCTGAAACGGTGGTACCCCCAAATGGATGGTTTATAATGGAAAATCCTATTAAGATAGATGATTTTGGGGTACCCCATTTTAGGAAACCACCATATATATATATATATATATGAATCTAGGGATGTATCCCAAGAAGTCGTAACATACCTATGAGGACCCAGAAGGATATCTATAGGGACATGAGATGGAGTCAACAATTCTATGCTGAGACTCACCAAGGGTACCAGAGGTAATTGATAGTGGTGGGAAGGTACACGATTCCAAAATGGGGTTATTACATCCCACACATTTGTAATTTCATATGGAACCCCCAAAGGACAATATCCAATTAGTAAAACCGGCACTTGGTGGAACCGTGTGGAACCCCATTTCGAGGTTCCACATTGAATTCTGGGTGGTGTATCGATAGGATGATCCCATGCTTCACCAATCATTTTCCTCAACCAATGGGATCCAATGGGTAAATCCTGCGCACCAGGTGTCAGGTTCCTGCATGCAAAAAGGGCGCAGATGGTTCCTTTGATACAGTGGGATATCCGGAATCCCTGCAATGCCGGCAATCGACAATTTGTCCTTGAGAGATGATTTACCTATCGATTCTCGAAACTATGGATTCTCAAATTTCCAGCTTTGCCTGAAGGTATAGGTCATTATAGATCCACGCTTTGGGATTGCCAAATTTGTTCGAGTTTATGCTTCTGGAATGCGAACATCAGATCAGATGGGAACTTGAAGTACCCAATCAACGGGCGTTTGATCAGTTAAGAGGCCACCTTTTCATTGTCTAATGTGCTGAAATAAGGTGGAGTCTGGTCCGGGGTCTGATTTGTTATATAGATTGTTTATTTATTGTGTTTTGATTGATGCATGCTGCTCTCCAAAGGTCAAATCAGGTCCGTGTTCGCGTGGCACATGGTTGTCCATGTCTGTTGGGAATGATGAAAAGCCGCCCAAAGAGGCCCTGCATTGCTACTGGATTTGTGATTTGGGGTCCCTGAGGTTGTTGCGCGTTATTTATCGTTATTTAATGTTTAATGTTGTTGTGTATCCCAGTGCATCCCGGGGTGTATCCCATAGTAGCCGGGTATATCCCTATCATGATATCATGGTTGGGTCCCAATTTATCAGGCTGGACTCGCTGACTCGTTTCATCCGTCTCTTGCCGAACTGCCCGAGGTTTTTCAAGGTCCAAGGGCCCATCAACACGGCCATCCAGGCGAATGATCTGTGGCCATTGCCCGAGGCCATTGCGAAGGCAGGCTATGGGTTTCCCATGCAGAAATAGATGATACATATCCGTTAGATAGCCCCAATAAGATTGACACATTCAACATCATCCAACTAATTTGCCACTATTTTGATGGGATTCAACTGCTTGGGGGTGTGTAAGATGGTTTCTGCATGGTGTTTTGCATCAGTACTGTACTCATTGATCTAGACTTGGATGATTGTGTGAGTAATTCCAAATTTGTTATTGTTCACGAATAGCTCCGTGGACAACTTACATGACAAATGAAGGCAAATAAATGAACAGCTGGACGGATGCATAGATACATAAATTCATTGGGTTGGTTTGCGGGATAAGTTACAGGAAACCCCTCCGGTTGGGGAAAAAAGTATGGTTTCCTGTAGATCTTCCTTTTCACCAATCCATTTATACAAATATGTATATGTATATATATATATATATGCATATATATATATATATACGTGTATATACATGTATAATGTCAAGAGAGGATTAACAATCCCCCCCCTATTAATCATCGTCATCTTCCGTCTCGATCTCTGGGCAATACTAAAGTCAATTAGGTGCGGTTTTCCCCCCTAAACAAGGGTGAAACCCCCCCTAATTAATCATCCTCCCCCGGAAACCCCAAATTTTTGG
>BGPT01002258.1:71238-94305 GCA_003297045.1 Symbiodinium sp. clade C Y103 | reverse complement strand
CACTCAGATTGGGGTATGGATAGCCAGCATTTCGGGTCCATGGCCACCCTGCCTCCAGCTTCAATGGCTCAGCGAGGGGACCAGGGTGAACGGACCCCATCTTAAAGGTTTGGCACGCACAACCCTCCAAGGAATCATCAGCTNGCTCAGCGAGGGGACCAGGGTGAACGGACCCCATCTTAAAGGTTTGGCACGCACAACCCTCCAAGGAATCATCAGCTCATGCCCTCAGCATGGTTTAAGTTCTCACTATCCCAGCTTGCATCCTTCTTTTCCAGTAACNGGCACGCACAACCCTCCAAGGAATCATCAGCTCATGCCCTCAGCATGGTTTAAGTTCTCACTATCCCAGCTTGCATCCTTCTTTTCCAGTAACGGAAAAAATGAAAGTTCATCAGCTAACTTCCCAAACCACTAGTGGATTAATTTCAAAGTGCGCCACATGCCATGAACTTCCCTTGTTGCGCAATGACCCAGCAGCCCAAACAAAAGGTTTTAGCAAGAAACATCTTGGTCATTCGCCGTCACAAGCTCATGGTTGTCTCTGCATCCCTCCGTATCCTATAAGTTATCCTTTGCACCCTGACATCGCTGGTTTCCCATTGACAACNATTCGCCGTCACAAGCTCATGGTTGTCTCTGCATCCCTCCGTATCCTATAAGTTATCCTTTGCACCCTGACATCGCTGGTTTCCCATTGACAACCCTGAAAGTGACAAGTCTGTAGGGGTTGGATCATCATCTGGTCCAGCACGTGCAGGATCATGCATGCTATTGTTTACCCGTTTGGATTGCAAGAGGACATTATCATGCATGATATTGTTTGCCCAAATCAATTGCAAGAGGTAATTATCATGCATATTGTTTGCCCGTGTGGGTTACAAGAGGAAATTATCTGGCATGATATTGTTTGCCCAAATGAATTGCAAGAGGAAATTATCATGCATATTGTTTGCCCGTTTGGGTGACAAGAGGAAATAATAAGGCATGATATCGTTTGCTCATATGAATTGCAAGAGGACATTTTCAGACATGATATTGTTTGCCCGTACGTATTGCAA
The DNA here is from genome assembly GCA_003297045.1 of Symbiodinium sp. clade C Y103. Taxonomy (NCBI): domain Eukaryota; class Dinophyceae; order Suessiales; family Symbiodiniaceae; genus Cladocopium; species Cladocopium sp. clade C. The sequence continues at coordinate 93,244 of BGPT01002258.1, read as the reverse complement.
GAGAACATATCATGCATGATATTGTTTGCCCAAATGAATTGCAAGAGGAATTATCATGCATGATATTGTTTCCCGAACATATTACAAAAGAAAATTATCATGCATGATATTGTTTGCCCGTATGGGTTGCAAGAGAAACTTTTCAGGCATGATATTGTTCCCCCTTACGTGCTACAAGAGAAAAATATCATTCANATATTGTTTGCCCGTATGGGTTGCAAGAGAAACTTTTCAGGCATGATATTGTTCCCCCTTACGTGCTACAAGAGAAAAATATCATTCATGATATTGTTTGCCCAAATCAATTGCAAGAGGAAATTATCATGCATGATATTGTTTGCTCGTATCGACTGCAAGAGGAAATTATCTGGCATGATATTGTTTGCCCAAATGAATTGCAAGAGGAAATTATCATGCATGATGTTGTTTGCCCGTATGGATTGCAAGAGGAATTATCATGCATGATATTGTTTTCCCGAACATATTACAAGAGAAAATTGTCATGCATGATATTGTTTGCCCGTATGGGTTGCAAGAGAAACTTTTCAGGCATGATATTGTTCCCCTTTACGTACTAAAAGAAAAAAGTATCATGCATGATTCTCGGTGCCCTCCTACGAGGAAAACATATCATGCATGATAATATTGACAAAGTAGCAAGAAGCCGGAAAAATTGGAGGCGGAACTTGCCGGGAACGCGGCGGAAAAAACCGGGAACGAGGCGGAATTGACCGGTCAAAGTTGGGGGTTTATGGCCAACTTGATGACCGGTCAATTCCGCCTCGTTCCCGGTTGTTTCCGCCGCGTTCCCGGCAAGTTCCGCCTCTGTTTTTTNGTTGGGGGTTTATGGCCAACTTGATGACCGGTCAATTCCGCCTCGTTCCCGGTTGTTTCCGCCGCGTTCCCGGCAAGTTCCGCCTCTGTTTTTTTTTCCAGTTTCGTGCTACTTTGGCAAAAAGTATCATGCATGATATTTTTTGTAGGAGGGCAAACAATATCATGCCTGAAAAGTTTCTCTTGCAACCCATACGGGCAAACAATATCATGCATTATAATTTTCTTTTGTAATACGTTCGAAAACAATATCATGCATGATAATTTCTCTTGCCATCCATACGGGCAAACAATATCATGCATGATAATTTCCTCTTGCAATTCATTTGGGCCAACAATATCATGCCAGATAATTTCCTCCTGCAGTCCATACGAGCAAACAATATCATGCATGATAATTTCCTCTTGCAGTCGATACGCGCAAACAATATCATGCATGATACTTTTCTCTTGTAGTACGTAAGGGGGAACAATATCATGCCTTTCTCTTGCAACCCATACGGGCAAACAATATCATGCATGATAATTCCTCTTGCAATCCATACGGGCAAACAATATCATGCATGATAATTTCCTCTTGCAATTCATTTGGGCAATCAATATCATGCCAGATGATTTCCTCTTGCAGTCGATACGCGCAAACAATATCATGCATGATAATTTCCTCTTGCAGTCGATACGCGCAAACAATATCATGCATGATAATTTCCTCTTGCAATTCATTTGGGAAACAATATCATGAATGATATTTTTCTCTTGTAGCACGTAAGGGGGAACAATATCATGCCTGAAAAGTTTCTCTTGCAACCCATACGGGCAAACAATATNTGAATGATATTTTTCTCTTGTAGCACGTAAGGGGGAACAATATCATGCCTGAAAAGTTTCTCTTGCAACCCATACGGGCAAACAATATCATGCATGATATTTTTCTTTTGTAATACGTTCGGGAAAACAATATCATGCATGATCATTCCTCTTGCAATCCATACGGGCAAACAATATCATGCATGATAATTTCCTCTTGCAATTCATTTGGGCAAACAATATCATGCCAGATGATTTCCTCTTGCAGTCGATACGCGCAAACAATATCATGCATGATAATTACCTCTTGCAACTGATTTGGGCAAACAATATCATCATGCATGATACTTTTCTCTTGTGTAGGTAAGGGGGAAACAATATCATGCCTGAACAGTTTCTCTTGCAACCCATACGGGCAAACAATATCATGCTGGTTCATTGCGCAACAAGGGGAGTTCATGGTTTGTTGCGCCCGTTTAAATTAGTCCATTACAGTAGTGGTTCGGGAAGTTAACTGATGAATTTTCATTTGTTCCGTGGCTGGAAAAGAAGGATGCAAGCTGGGATAGTGATTAACTTAAACCATGACATGATGAATAGTGTTTCATGGTGTCATTGAAATCCACTTAGGTGGCAGAGGCGTTTTTCAAAATCAGAGGCGTTTCTTCAAATTAGAGGCTAAAATTTTTGCCTCTAGCACTAGAGGCTAAAAAAAGACACCGCCGGATGATTCAGGTATACATATTATGATGATATTATACATATCCCCCATCATATTCCCATCATATCCGCATGATATTCCCATTGAAAACGCCCCAAACCATCCAATCCCGTGGGGGATCCCGTGCCCACCCAAAGCCATCCCAATTTGAGGCTCTGGGGCGTCAACTTCTTCAGCAGACGAGGGACCCGTGTGGGGGATCGGGACCCGACCTGGCTCACGTGTTGGTCACTTGTTGGCAATGGTATGTTCCGAGAAGTATCTGGGTTTGTCTGAAAATTGGGTATACCTTTCAAATGACCATTTAATAGGGACAATTATGATTCAGTAATGGTTTTAGAGGTGCCATATTTTCAGGCAAAACCATCTAATGTACGTTCTTTTTTCAATCTTTTTGTTCGGGTCGTATCCAACTGTAGGGTCGGGTAGAGAAGGTGCCTATTTCAACAACCTGCTTGGCTGCTTTGCTTTAGCTATGTCTTTCTGATTTTTCAATTTGATGTGTGCAGCAGCGTGACCAACATTTGCGTGATTTTGAGTTTGTAAGCATTTAATGAAGTGAATAGCTAGATTGTTGGAACCAACCTGGAACCAGGCAGATGTTGGTAAATATCTGGGTGTAACTACCCTGCCTACAATCAAAGATGGCAATTGGACATCCCCTATATAAATGGAGGTCTAGCGGGAAAATCATCGATCTGGCGGATTTCTATTGCCATGTCTGATTACCGCAGGGTACAGTAATTAGTTCTTCCCAAGGGCATTTTTGAAGAGCTGCAAGCACACGCTGCTGGAAGCACCTTGGAATTGGCATGTTCGTCAGCTGTTTTGAGCAAGTGATTCAAACGACATTTCATGTGCATCTAGTATAACTGATATATGTTATGTTATATATATATATGCGAGATTAACATTGTTATCATGATGATATATGTTTTCGTAATACTATTATGATATACTATTGTCGGATCCAGAGACAAGTAATTACAATCACTGCTTCAAACGTGAATCATAAGATGTGTCAAACCAGACTGTATGGGTGGTTTCATTGTGTTTACCGCTTTATCATAACATGGGTTTGTCTGAACAGAGGACACCCCATTCCGCAGATTAATAATGTATTCCCTATTGAAACATTTAAAATGACTATTCTGGCGGGGCGGATACCAGATTTTCACACAAACCCAAATATCAGATTGTTGATGAAACTGCATACAGTACTCTAATATACACTACGAAATTATATCAAATCCATTAGTATATTTAATAAGCCATTGATGTCTCCATCATTGTTGGTCAATATCTCACTCCATCGTATCATCACCTCAGCAATTCTCAACATCTTCCACCTTCCACCGCGGGATCTGCATCAGGAGCCAACGTCCATAGAGGACGCAAGGAGCTCAGAGGTTGAGTGGTTTGATGCATAGGACAGATGATGATGACGATTATTTCTGTAAGACTCGTGGTTGTCAGTGATAGTGATGGTTATTGAACTTATTGTGACTACTATGGTCATTATGAATATGGTCGCTACATGTCGCTACCACTATTTTGATGTCTCATGATGATGCTGGTGGTGGTGAGGACTTTTCAGAGTGATTTGTTTTTTTTCGATGACACCTTGAAGAACACAAGTTGTTGTCATCATTGTTTGATTCTTTGGTCAAACGAACGGACCACAATTCAGCCACATTAATTTATTTGAGGTGCGCCCGATTGAGAGATCCCTTCTGAACGGATGCTGCGCCTTGCTGCCATGATCGATCCCACCAATGGATTGTTGAGGAAATTGGAGCTCGCAGCTATGCAACAGTCTGAAGATTCGAGGTTCCAAAACATCCTGAAATCAGAGCATCCTGCAAATGATAATGGGCTTTTGATGTTTCCAATCTAGATTTGCCATCTTGGAGCTGTTTAAGCTAGTTTTGAAATGTCTTGAAGCTGGTTTTGGGCTGGGGCCAAACTCGCGTGCGCTTGAACCTGCAGATTGACTGGATTTCACAGCAAATCTTGGGTGAGTTTGGGGAAACCAGGGCGACTCCAAATTGTGCCGGGAGACTTGTCAATGTAGGACACAAAGAATCCATCCAAAACAGTGATACCATCGATCTATGATAATCAATCACTATTAATTATAAAGGATCCATGATATGAATAGATCATAGTAGACTATTTCCAAATTTTGATGAATCCACGTGCAACGAGAACTCACTCCATCAGATGATTTTGATTCGATCATCATGGCAGCACAACAATCCATAGCTTGGCGACAACTCGCGCCGGAACCAACTTGACTCTGCCCAGAAGGCCTTAGGCTGGAAGGCCAGAACATGCCATAAGCAAGTATTGCAAGTCCAATCCTATCTGAAAATTAGATAAGGTCCAAGAAGCCAGCCAACTTGATATATCTTGGTGTCATTTCGTATAATATGATATAATATGGTATGATATGATATTACTATGGTATAAAATGAATCAACTTTCCCAACATTGTTCAAAATCCATCCAAAATCCATGTTCTTTGTTGGAACGATATCAGGTTTTAACCCATCCAAAAGCAGCCAACTAACCCTTCCAAAAGGCAGCGGATAGCCTTCGAAAGCCACGGGCTCACTGGGCCGTGCTGTAGCCGGCCACCGCCGAAACCGGTGGGGGCCGAGGACCAATTGCTGAATGGAAAAGGTGTAATTAATGGGGTATGTCTCAACAATGGTAATTCTTATGGGAAAAGGGGTAAAAAAAAAGGTGTTCCAAAGTGAATTTGGGGTATACCCCATGGTACAGTACCTGTTTTATATGAACTCTGGGTAGCCGATCATACCTGTTTTTTTTTCCCTGGAGTGAGTTCCTTGTATCCCAGACTTGGACGGTAGGGACCAGCATCAGCCCCACAAGATGCCCATGACGACCCTGCCATGTGATGCACGATTGCTTGGGATCGTTGTGCAGTGCAGCGTTATGTCCCAATCAGTTGCATGATTGGTCCTAAATCCAGTTGTTATTGGTGAAGCTGGTGATGTCTAGTAGCCATGGGTCTCAAGCCCTTTCAACATCTTCCAACCAAAGTTTGATAAAACTGAAGGTCGCCAAAGAGCTGGCAGGATTTGGTACCTAGCATCCAATGCTTATGACATCTTATGACAATTGCTTTAAAGTAGAGATAGGGAATGATGTTTCAAGAGATTTTAAGATATGTTTGGCACTGCCCTTCTTGTGCATGTTGATTCATGTTCCTTGTCCTTGTTTGACCTCAACGAACCGCAGCAGTGGTCCCATGGCGGAGACGGGCAGCCATGAGTGAGGACGAGGACGGCCCATGCACCGATGATGGCTAGAGATTTCTCCCAAAATTGAGCCTTCTCTTCGAATGAAGACAAGTTATCAAGTTGGAACTCCAATTTTTGTGTTTGGGATCCCATTTTTTGCCTGAAACATAGGTGCTGCAGCGCGTAGAGCAGTTGCGCAAAGAGAACTTGCGGCTGCGGGCTCAATGCGCAGACAAGGTGCTGCGCTAGGGAGCCAGGAAAATTTTAAGGCTGAATGCTCACCCATACCTATCATACCCATATCAATAAGATTTAACGAGATAATACTACTGTAATGGGATATTACTAGAGTTATATAACCCAAGATTGATAAAAAGCCAGTTTATTCGTAGGGAGGAATAGTTAATAGTAATTCAAAAACCTATCTGGGCGGCAATCCCCCAATTAATGATCAGGGTCTATCAATCCGGGGTTGGCATATGAACCACCCCCAAAGTTGAATCGGTTGTGATTGTGACATCAGATATCGAAGGCCCGTTTTTCTTCCGGAGAATCCAGGTGCCGGGGGAAGCAGGTCAAACCCTACCAACTACTGTATTTGGATGCATTTAGCCATATTTGGAAAGTCAGTGTCGAGTCTATTCCGGTAAAATGAGAGGATACCATCCAATACCAACAACCAACGACAATTTATTGGAGAAGATGGGATGTAAATAGATACACAATGGAGAGGATGCAGTAGTTTTGCTTATCCTCAACTTCAGAGATCCGATTTTGTGAAGAATTGTGAATTCTGCGGGCAGGACGGGGATTCCCTTGGAATGGGATGAAATGTAGCTACTATTTTTGAATATATCTTTTCCCCAACCTGCCCAGAATAAATCAGAATAATCTAGGATGCATTTACATGTTCAATCCAGGTGTTCTGTTGCTTTGCCACTGGTTTCTTACTTTTAAGACATTTGGTTTTCTCTGGAAATTGGATATCCCATAATTTGATGGTTTACCATCATGTTCCTCCTTAAATTAACCAGTTTAGGGGTATATGCCATGTTTGGACTATCCCATTTTATTGTATGAATGATGGCCCGTATTGGTCCATCGAGAAGGTACTGTAGGCGTGATTAGGAACACTCCTCAGGAAATTCATAAGTTTTTTCCAGGATCATCTGCACCAAATCATGATCCTAGTAGCCACAGAACAATCGCTTATGCAAGTGTTATTGGTACAAGCTTGATTTTATTATGATTTTGCCATTGAAGACAGAAACCTACTTTCCAACCACCACTTAGCAGGTCATTGAAATCAGTGCATTTTCGTGTTTTGCGCTCAAGTGATTAAACACAAATTAAGCATGCTAGACATCAATCATCAACCTTAGATTAGTGACATTTTGACGCCCTGTTTGATCAGCAGAAGTTAAATTCATGTAAATCCTAATTATATTCATCCCCACCAAAATCCCCATCGTAAGTGACATTTACAGCTTGACCAATCTATATCAACCTTTTGAAAACTGCTATTTAAGTGGCATTTACAGCTTGCTTTGCTGACCTCATAAATCTCTAGCCATGGGATTTACCCATTTGTCCATCTGTCCAGGAGTTTGAATCCGGGCAGCTGGAGAAGCAGCTGAGGCGCCTGGAGCGAAAGATTGCAGCACCTCGGTGGGAAAGGATGAAACCTAGCGATGGTCAGGGACCACAGATTGGAAGGTCCATTTTTCGTAACCATCCAATGATTGGGGTACCCAACGACTTGACCCATACTTAGATATCTTTCATATCTTGCAAGATATGAAATCATGGGATTTTCATAGAGAAAAGGTTTGTTGCGGTGGATGATTCATAGATTTTCTAACCAAGAAATGGTGCTAGAATGATACAACATGATATAAAGGTTTGGGGTGTGTTGGAATGTGCCAGGTGGGTATAGTATAAAGGGTATAAAGGTATCGATTCTTGGGTTGACATTTTGAAGGATTTAGGGATTGAATTGTTGAGATAGTATACGATAGTATCCATCACTGGAGTTTCCCATATCAGGATGACGCAGCAAAAACGTTGGCTCCGACTTCACGGCAAAAAAATATGGGATCAGGTTATCTCCCAAAAATGGCAGCTGAGCTGAGCCTCAAGACTCGCCGAGAATGATCTGGCAATCCCTCCGAACAGCACATGTCACAAGTGGTCGATGAATCACACGCTGTTTGATGTTCACTAATATACTAGTATACTAGAAGTGAATCAGGGTGTTTCAGCTTCTCCTTCCGATGTTTCTGATTCTATTCGATAGCAGCTAGCAACCAAGTCTTGCATGCCCAGCACTATGCTCTTTCCAGAAACCACTGCAGAAACATGCCGCCAAGGCAGCTATGCAGGTGTAAATATGGTATATTCTCTGGTTATGTTGACATGACACACCTGGCGTTTTCTTTTTGCCGGGACATATCTCATCATTTGCATGCCCTGAATTTCGACCCGTCCACATGGACCCCACAGCAATATTTCCCACCGCCACCCAAGAAATGCTATAGGCCTTTGATGCTCCAGCGAGGGGCTTGGCCAAAGGCCCCCTACAGTCGCGGGAGAGGTTTGCCAAAAGTTACCGTCCCTGACAAAGTTTATGGATATGATCTGAATATGGATGGATTACACGCAGCGAAAGAATGGCAAGAAACAGCAGTTCATGACATGTAGCCGCAGTGGTTAGGTGTGGTTTTTCCTTTGGGTCTGGATGACAACTTGGACCATTCGCATTACTAGCATAGTCGATGAGATCACCAGGCAAGAAGCTTCATTCGCTTGGCAGCTGAACAAAATATGTGGGTTTTGTCTGAATATATGATAGAACCCCCCTTTTCATCATGATATAATTTCAGGATTGATCATTATGTATCACTATTAAAACTCATATTTTTGGTGCATACTCCATTTTCAGACACATGCAAATATCATATAAAAATTAATTGTTGTTTAGTTGTACCCTATAAATAAACATTCAATCCCATTTATATTACCTCTCATCTTCCTATTAAAAATCAAGCAACGTTACGGTCGAATGGGAAGTCGGCAAGGATCAGTGGTTACGCCAAGATCTAGAGATCTTAAGACCATGAAGGTAAAACATTCGCAGAGGTTTAATGGATTGGTGTAAGGGAAAATTTATAGGAACCCCCGATATTTCATGGGAAAATCCGTGGTTTCCTGTAGGTTTTCCCTTAAACCAATCCATTGAGCATTAATGATCCTTCAGATTCTTAAGATCCTTTAAATCATCAAAGTCATCAAGATATCACTGCATTGGGGGGGCAAAACCTTGTTAGACCACGCGTAGTTGATTTGGGAATATGTGTGATATCCTCCAGGTTTGCTGGTTCGATCGGAATTCTTTCTGGCTGATCAGGCTTGTTGGTTTGTTTTTTATGTGTGATCTTCGTGACCCGAAGTGTTGGAAAGACATACCGTAATTCTTCTCATTTGTCAGGAGTTGCATCCCACTTTCTTGCAGACCAACTTGGGATGGAGTCCTACTAGGGGCCATTTGAAAAAAACCCTGGTACCCGGCTGTTCGCACCAAAATTGCTGGTAGTTATGTTCATCCCTCCGAGGTGGTCGGTTTTGACTCCCCATATCCTCCAGGCCCAGTGACCGATCCCAGTGCTGTGAGGCTTCTTGAGCGATACAAAGGATGTCGCGGAGGTTTGGGGTCCAGTGGGGTCCAGTCAGGTTGGCAAAGGCTGAGGTGCAAAGACAATAAGTGGAGAAACGTTCATTTTCTATAAGGGGAGCTAATAAGCACGAACATGGACATATAATGAAGTATATACAGATTATATTATGTATATATATATAATATATATATATATTATGATTTATGTATAAATATATATAATATATATATTTATACATTATATACATAATATATATATATATATATATATATATATGAGCCTCAATAATCTGGACGTGATCTCATACATATATATATATAATCATATATATATATTCATTGCTATTTGTCATATTCTATGGTATAGTTAATAGCCAAATATTTATGAGAGATGTGCCACAAGAAGAGGATGGTCTCCAGAAACGAAGAGCTACTGCGAGTGGGGTTTGAGGGCAAAAATGTGTCAAAAGGAGGATTCAAGGTGCAGTATGTTTGTGAGGTGCTTGCTACATTTTGCTACGCTATGTCTTATTGTGCATGTTCACTGGTTTGTTGCCTCCGTGAATATTGGGTAGCACCTTCAGTGTCGATGTTCTTTCTGCAACGGGGTCAATCGCTGTCGATATTCAGCACATTTCACAGCTTTGCCCCATGCTTGAACATCAACATCATTTGTTTTGTCCGGAGACCCAGAGGTTTTGAGAAATGGATGGCCGCTAGCAGTTTTCGGCAGAGCTTGAGACAGCTTTGATGACACGGTTTCATTGCAGATACAGTTTCTCTTATAAATACATTGAATTTCAAGAGAGTCCAATTCAACATGTTGAAGAATCTCTTAGAGATGTGGAACAAAGGCGGTACAATCAAGACATGTTCAGGTTCCAATCCTCAAACCTGCATGTCTAAAGGCGAAACTGAATCTGCATTCCATTTGTGGCATTTGAGACTGACGGTCACACAGGTCAGCACTCATGTAACATGTATATACCGCGCATTACTCATTTGCGAAAGGCTTGAACAAGCTATTAAGAACCAACATCATGCTCTGCGACATTGTGAACAGACTGTCAAAAGGGTCCTTGGAAAGAAGGCAGAACTTTTCGTGTCACGTCAGTTGCCCCTAGTGCCCTTCCTGTGACATACCTTTTATGCAGTTGACATCTGGACCGCTCCAACGTTTTGAAGTCATCAATGACATCATCTATGGCATGGGGTGACGCATGCCATCAGACGTCACCACACCACCATCCGGTGGTGAATGGAGGAAGCGATTCGGATCTATGGCTATCCATATTCCCCGTTGAATTGGGAGCTATAAGGAGCTAAGAGTTTCTGATCTACATGATAGATCATGAGATTAATGAGCAAAACAGTGCACATGTCTTTCGAGCCAGCATGTGCTGTTCGGTCGGCTGCCTAGATCGAGTCATAACTTACACCGCACGAGCCAATGATACTGCAGATGGGCCTCCAAGATCCTTCACTAATTTATGATAGTGATTTGTGGGTTGTGGTCCGGTATAATATATAATGTTCCATGTATATAATATGTAATTATGTATGAAAAGATATATGGGTAAAATATGAGCTTCCTCACTGCGACCTTACTGGAATGATGGGTAGTAAGGGGAATTATTCCAATGTAGTTTTATTTCAGGTTAGTGAATTATTATAGTTTATCCATATGTATATATATATATATGATATATGATATATGTTGCATGATATGTGCACGTTATATGATGTGCTATGTGAATTTGTGTCACTCGTCGCCGGTGCTCCCTCTGTGCCAGGCCAACGGCAGCAGCGCAAAGCCGCCGCCACGGCCCAAGCTCAACGCCTCGCGGACAGGCGGAGCCGCGAACGCGCCATGGGAACACAGATTTTAATTTTAGTGTATGTTTAATACTATAGAACCATCTAATTGTTGGGGTACCCAATTTTGACCCATACCCAATATGATTTTAGATCTATTTGTATTATATCTAGGATGTAGTAATATGCAATTTACTTAATCTTGATTTCACGTATGTACACATCGAATTTCAATATGAAGGTTTCCTGAAATGGAGGTAGCCCCAAATCATCCAAATTAGAGCATATTAGGATTGGAAACCATGGTGACTTGGGGATCCTCCATTTGTAGAACCCCCCAAAATGGTTCCTGATGAAACATTTGGATTTACAGTCGGTGGATGGTCATTGCAGTAGGTAGATTATTTTACGGCCATGGTCATCATGAAGCCGAAAAGCGTGTATTGTTGATGAATCCAAGGGTGCCATGAAGGCCCTTTCCGACCATCTTGCGTATTTTGCTACTCATGTTGCACTATGCACGACAGCACAGCTAATGAAAATCCAGGGAAACCGTGATTTGTTCGCCACCCCTCCTGGCCCGCTCTTAGTTGATCTGGTGGAAATAATTAATGGAAAGCCAAGAGTTTCGTTGCAATCCAAATATCAGGTCCTTTCGGAAAAAGTATCCATCAAATCAAGACCTGTTCTGGCACACTAGGATCAACGTTTGGCAGCAGGATCAATGTTTGGGACCCTTTGGATCTCTTGGGTTGCTCAATCTCATTAAATCACCAGTTTTCTTGACTTAAAACCCATTCAATCACAATTTTTCTTGACTCAATCCCATTCAATCACCAGTTTTCTTGACTTAAATCCCAGTAAACGACCGTTTTTCTGACCAGCCATTAAAATCTACAATTTTTCTTGGTGAAATTCCCCTGCTCCACCATTCACCGGGGTTCTCGGCTAGCCACCAGGTTACCCCAGTGGCATCATCATCGATGGCTTGACGGGTGAGGAGGTCGATCTAAAGAGCTGGGAGGACAGCCCCAGAGCTGGTGAGACGATGTTTTCTTGTGCTATCCAACTATCAATGGATTTTTCTTGGGTAATTTTGAATAGGATATTAGTATTAGTTAATGGGATATTGTATAGATTTGAGGGACTTTGATGAGATATAGAGTCAACAATCTGATATTCTGAAAATAATATCCAACAAATAGCGGATTTTTTCATGGGATATTAATGGGAGTTCATGGGATATAAAGGGGAATTAAAGGGATTGAATGGGATATCAATGGGATTTAATGGGATATTAATTGGATAATTAATTACATAATTATATATAGTCAACAATCTGATATTTGGGTTTGAACATGTCTTGGACTGCATACTCCCAATCTATGGCAATTTTGACAAGGAAAACTAAGCCAGTAGATTTAGGGACAGCCAATGTTCAGACAAACCCATATTCAGGAAAGCTGTAAACATATCAAAATTGAATTGATTCAGGTTTGGGATATAAATGATGACTCATGATGAATTATGCAATAGCTGGCCTACATGTTTACGTTGTGTTGTCAAGTCCTATATACACGTCATGCATTTTCTCTCTTTCTGTGTGCGGCTCCCTCTCAGCGTTCCACCTGCAATGTAGCAGAGCTGATTTTCTGTTTCTGCTTTTGCAGGAACTTTAGCCCAGAAGGCTGTGGAAAGACATGAAAGCAGAGATGCCGGAAATCAATCCACATTTGTTTCCTTTCAAAATGGTTGGTTCAGGTCATTGATGGTATCCCCAAATAGTCCACTTCTGCAGAGCGACAAATAAACGTCCGTAATCCTTTCGAAACCAGACCGCCCACTGGCGCCTTTTTTAAAAGGAACAGGATGGGTCACAGTTTGAATACCCAATGTTCCTTGAACCAAAATGAATTTCCTTTGCCTTTGGAAGTAAATCTTCAATATTTCCACCATGATTGTCAATCAATATAGTATAATAACATAATATGATATGATATATATAGTTCATAAATCCAAGGTTTCCATGGCTAACCACTATTTTTAGTGGTTAATCGTGGTTAAATCTGATTCGCAGGAGCCCGAGGCCGGCGATGCCGGCCTCCCGGCCCTGCGACTGATGCGTGCCATGCGGAGTCCACCCGAGTTGAACGCGGAGTTTGGGGGGCCCAGCAGGTGGGGAAAACCATGGAATCAGACGTGGGAAATAACCATAGATTATTGTTATTGATTATGAGTTATACAGTAGTTAGTAAATGTTAGTAATAGATTATGAAGATTCAACGGATCATTATAGTTATCATAATCTCTGATTATTCCATATTTCATTGGATTGGTTTACGGGAAAATTTACAGGAACCTTTCCATAAAACATCATAGGAGAAACCTTGGTTTCCGGTTATGATTCCCCCGCAGAAACCAATCCAATGAAATATGACATAATCATATGTTATTTGTTTCATGGATAATTATTGAGAAATGCATTATTGTCAATGATATAGAATGGATAATTATCATAGAAATGCATTTCATCTCATACAATGGATGATTATCATAGAATGATATAGAATGAGAATACAATGGAAGTGATCATATTTGGAAATAACATTCAATAAAATCAACATAAATGATCCATTAAGAATGTATGAATATAAATATATCCATTAATATCAATGAATCAATCATTCCATTTGGATCTGTAATCAACTATTTTTTGATAATCCGCAATTATTGGACCATGGGTAATCATGGATTATTAGTATAATTATGGATAATCCATAATCAGAATGTTACAATCGATGGATAATTTAATATTAACAAATCAACAATACTGAATAGGTGAATAATCCAGACCAAAATTGATTAGTAGTTGATATTCAATACATTTGGAATATATGAACAGGGGTTGTATCCCAACCATATTGGAAAATCTTTGGGATATGTTTGTTTCAACAGAGTTGTTGCGGTACCATATTTTTAGACTTCACGATTTGATGGCTGCAGACACCCCATATGTAGAGAGCACGTACGATGTGGTGGTTCCATTGAACTTTTGATTGTTATGATCGGCCATGATAGGTATGTAATTATATAATTGGATGATTTACAGTTAGCTTTGGTGAACACCATAAAATATGGGATGTGAACTGGTAGTCCAACCAAGAAGTAGGATGGTTGCATGAAAACAACTGAGGACTTGAAACGGCAAAAAAGATTTGATTGGAATTTCCGAAGGTGATATTCCAGCATTTTGGGGGATTGACGGTTGAGGGAGCCCAAATAGACAACCTAAAAGACAACCTAAATCCCACCTTAAGCCGCAAGCAGCTAATGTTGTGCTAGAGTTACCCAGATCATCCCAGATCCATTTTGATCAATGTATCCAGTATCCATTCAGATTTGGTTACAGTGGCAGGCTGATCGTTTTGGAAAGCCATCACTTGGGACACGAGCCTGTGTCGAGAAACTTATGCGAGTTGTAGACTCTTTTAAGGGACATCATGTCCAGTCATTTCTTCAATCTGAAAACTCCTGGGTTTGTCCAAAAAGTATCCCATGGACCGCCATTTTATGGCAGTTTTAATAGTACCACAAATACGATAAACCACTGAGTTGGGGTAACGTGACCCGATCTACAGACAGACCCACCTGGTTCATTGAATGCCAAAGGTTCGACACTCAACGATACGCAAAGCTCTTAGGCCTGGGCGCAAGTGGAATCGTGGGATGATTGGATTGGACGTTTCTGAATCTTGGAGAACCTCACAACTCATAGATCTAGTGGTGATGATGATGATGATGATGATGATGAGGATGATGAGGATGATGATGATGACTGGTACCCACAGGCGACCAAGGAAGCCCATGGAAGCCCCTCATTGCACATATTCCTGAACTTGTGTGCCTCGATTCGATATCAAATCAACCCCTTCAGGACTCCATAATTTCCAGGAGCCTCAGATCACCTTTCCACCCGAGCGCCACAGGTGAAGGAAGACAGGCAGAAGCTGAGGCATGAGGATTGGGGGAATGTCCTGTCCCCAATCGATGGATGATGAATGAATGGATGGATAGATAGATAGATGGGTGGTATATATGCTACATGTGAGAAAATACAAACCGATCCATGTCGTGCTATCTTCGGAAAGGTGCTTGTTCGTGACCGGGTGAACTTGCCTTCTGAAGATGAGAAACATCATATGGCCCTATGAAGCATCACTATTTTTAATAGGTAAATCATGATGTTTTTCATCTATAAACGGTCCAATTTCCATAGCTACTTGGTATGTTAAATAAGCAGATGAGATGTTGAAGTGCATAGTTTTCCAAAAAATGGCAACAAAATGATAGGGAAGAACATTTGGAACAACTGCTCCATCCATATTCTTGAGATCCCTATGACAAGTAAAACGAGCCGTCCCAGTTCTGGGTCTGGGTCCCTTGATGCCGCAGGCACTCATCCAAGCAGAAGGTGGTCCCACCTTGAAGCAGATGCAGCAAGAGCCATTGGAAGTGCTAAGGCCAGTCGCTGGGAAGCGAACCGCTCCCCACGAGCAAAGGTCGTAGTTTCAACGTGTTTCAACTATGAGGCCTTGTTGGTGAATATTTTTTGGGCCTGGCCTAGAGGCATTTTGAAACCTTGAGATCTCTTCGAAGTATGTTGATAGTTTTCCTTAAACATAGTGGATGCTTGCTGTTTGGAGGATATTCGTTGGGCAAGTTGTAGCCACCTCACACCGGCCTATAGTGGCACATTATGACTAATAAGGGAAACCAAGAAGCTTACTTCAATTTTGCAATTTATGATGACTTGCCACATATTCTTACTTTGAGATCCTTCAATACTTTCGACCCTGCTATTTTCATGGGGAAGCGCATCGATATTCGTCCATGCCCTGAGGCAGTGTCCCGAGCTGGACGTGAACTGGAGCGATCCCAGCATGCACGGATGTTCGCTGTTGCAGTATGCTTGCTCCATGGGTCCGCTCCTCAGCGAATGCTCCAGCTAGCCGTTGAAGCCTAGAAAGTCATTGCAAAAGAACGGCATCAAACTGTTCTCGGGTCAGCTTGAATGTTAATCAAACTGTTGAAATATCATGAAATATCCAAATCATCTCCTGAGTGAATGGGGAGAATGGCGAAAAACCATGCTCAACCATATATCCCAGTGATTTAGTCAATGATTATAGCCTGATTTAGAACCAATATATCACCATTGATGAACCAGTTATTTAGACAATATCATGATCACTGGTTATTATGTACCTTATGGGGAATCATGAGGACTCAAGGCAATATTAACCAATCATGATACAAGGGCAACTTGATTAGCCATTGGTCATAACCGTTCATGGTTATAACCATACATAACCATTTAATCTATATTAACCAATCATTGTACCTTGATTCACTGGTGATTTATGTGGTATCCAAGGCTATGACGACGTGACCCAGGAGCTCTTGGCACGTCGCGCCGATGCGTCGCACCGGGGCCATGGCGGAGTGTCCTGTTTGGCCACGGTGCCTCGGCGGATGAAACTCTGGTCATGGTATACTAATGATACCCATGGTTTCATGTTATAGCATCAATAGAAAAAAGACCACTCATTATAGTAGAATTAATTAAGACCACTAATTTTGATTTGCAATGAATACCATTAATACCATGGTTTGCTATAGTAAAATTAATACCATTAATACCATTTGACCACCATTCTTTCCATTCGATCTCCAGGCCTTGGCTCACAGTTGGCCCAGTTGCGCTTCTCAGTTGCTGGCCGCCAGGGCGGATGCCAACGAGCAGGCACCACGCTGGGGGGTTTAGTGCGATATATGGATGATTTCAATCTGGAAACACGGGAGATTTAAACAGCCACATGAAAATTATGGATTTGGGAACATTTTGGATATGGTGAGATTTTGTTTGGATTCAAATCCTGCTAATTATCGTGAAAACTGAGGTTTTTGTGCCACAGATCATAGTTTGTCGATGGTTAGGACTGGGGTGGAAGATTCTAATCCAAGTGGTGTTTGTGAAACCAACCAGTGATTCTACAGCAATTCTCAGTCAACCAACATCAGGAAAAACACGACGACGCAAACATGAGGGTTGTTGTGTTTTTGTTATGAAACAACCTGACCCTCTCGTTTTGGTGGTTGTCACTGGCGTTGGAGATCACATACATATTTACTAATCATACATACTGTACATTTTTTGTGCGGTTTGGTATGGTTCATCCCTGCGCCTGTTTCGTTCAGTGTTTGGAAGACAATTTTGTGTTTTGTCTTCACAAGAAACATGGTTTATTTAGGGATCAATGGGGATTCCAAAAATGTTAGAAGCACCCGGACCCGAAGCATTTTCTGGGGCAGATAAAACAAACGGGTCCCTTCACTGGCTATTTGAAGTAATATTGTTATGATTTGTTATGTAGTTCATCCTCTCCAAGTAGGTAGGACATTTGGTTTTAACCAACAACAATCATTAAATTAAATCCTAACTTCCTGAAAATGGTTGGTTTTAACCCTAACAGATGGTTAATTAAACCCAACAATCCTAACCAACAAACCATTTTGAGTTTAAACCCTAACAGATCCCCCTTCTTTTGCACCCTGCTATTTTTGTGTCTTCCCAGGCAGATCCCAAGGGTAAGCAGACCTTGCTGATGTGGGCCTCGCGGATTGACTACGTAGATGTGGCGCCCCGGTGGTGAGGGTCCATGGGAAGATGAGGCACTCATGAGATCGTCTACAAATTTGAAAAGGCCGACTAGTAGGGTCAACACGAAAATAGAGTGGCCTGTGAAAAAGTATACACCACCAATTCCAAGTCAGTCATTTGTTTCCTAGCAAAATTGGATGTTTCGAATATGTACGCTCAAATTTAATGATTTCTTTATCATTTTCTCATGATCATGGACATACTGATCTATCTATTGTAGTAGAATGTAGTGGATATTTTATGATGCTGCATTGCATTTCTGGGCAAACCTATATTCTTGTATATCCCATTACAATCTATTTTATCCCACTACGTCCCGTGATGCTTGGCTTCACAACCTTGGTGAAATCGCCGAGGAAGGCCGTGATGTGCCAAGCCCTCTGGTGTCGCTGCTGTTGACTCATCGCGCCGACGTCCATGCGGCAGACGCACGTGGCAAGACGCCCCTGATGCATGTTGGGAAAGCTCAGCATCTCACCAGCTGGGTTTCTCTGAAAATTGAGGGCAACCCCCCTAAATCCATTGGCTGATCATCACTTTCCCATACGGCTACTTGTGGGGAAAACCGTATACCCCCTTTTCAGACGCAGCCAGTTGTTCAAAAACACATTTAACCACCTGAAATCAAACATGGCTGGCTGGAAAGTCTCCCAACTAAATGGGTTTTTATTGGAAAAATCATCGAACTAAAACTAAATAGGCGACTTTCCAGCTAGCCATGTTTGATTGCCGGAGGCTATGGTGGTTTATTGGGGTCCCCCAAAGTCCCATTGAAGTGAAGGTTTTATCACGATGAATTCAGGATCATCCGCAGTTAGCAAGCCTGGAAGGTGAAAGGAAGAGTCCGAAGTCCTTGCTTTTGAGGCGACCATCGGTTTGGCCCATGGGCTATAAAGATGTATACAGTACCAGGGTATGAAGCAGCCAACTCGCTACATAGAGTAGTTGCCATTTACCAATGTCACGCTGTTCGGAGAAAGGGAGCTGCAGCCCATTTTCACCCGTTGCTGTTGAGAATCTCAGATGCTTGGATATCAAGTTCCAGCTGTTCAATGACAGAAGGATACACAAGTCGCATCACGTCGCCCCGACAGTGAATCCTGAGAATTTTAGGTCGAAGTATAGATACATGATACATCTATAGTACTTTGACAACCCATGAGGCCCAACCTGCTGGAACCAGTACCGATGCAGATGACCACAGATGGAGAAAATATCAAAAAACACATCAGCTCTGACTTTCGGCATCCCAAAGATGTCTAGACCTGCTGCCATTGACAAGAAACTTGGCTGCAGTGGCTGTTGGCGTTTCGGGCACACTGTATAATCCTTGGCATGTCGGGCTCACCATTCAAGATTTCTGGGACAGGTGTCGACGCATGGAACCTGTTTGAGACGAAACGCTCGTGGAATTGTTCACTACCACAGCACATCTTCAGATTCATTCTGGATTTAGAACTATTTCAACTTGGCTAGACTTTCTTTCATGATATAGTCAATATGGTGAAGTGGATGTTCTGGATGACTTGAGCTCTTAACTTGACTTAGAGTTGGGTATGTTGACCTCGCCGCAGTCAGATCTCGTTTGGGTGACAGCACCCTTGGCCCCCAGAGGTATGGCAAGCTGGGCGATATGGCTTTCAACCGCATGGAAAAGGCCGATGAAATCCGATGAATCGATGCCTGGAGCGGGAAAAAAGACAGGGTCTATCTCAAAGTTTCTTTTTGAAGGAATATATCTAGGACATTTTAATTTTTAGGACGGACTTTACCATGAGAATGTTTGTAATAGTAGAATCTGAATAGAATACGCCCATGCCATCTAATGCTCACTGCTGGTTGATTTGCCTGAATGTTGCAGACACATCTTTGTGTTGGGCCAGTCCTCCGCCTCTATGTTCAACAGGAATATCTGCAGGAGACCTCTATCTTTCTGGTCTAGGAATAATCTTTTAGATTCAGTAGAACACTTCTTGCGGCCTCAGGAAAATGGGGTTACATGGTTACACGTTGAATAGCTTGCAATTTTCCCTTAAACCATCTTAAACCAATCTAATACAGACAGAGAACCTGTCGCAAACTTCAAAAAAAGAAACACTCCGGATACCTGGCCTTTTTTGCAAAAACCCGCGGCAGGTCAATGCAGATCTCTTCGTGTTGACCTATGGTTCCTTGGTCACTCAGCTCTTGCGCGACATCGAAGATGTGGACGCGGTGAACGCGCAGCATCTGGACGATGCGCTGCGACGGGATCAGGTTGTGATGGTTTCAAAGGATCCCATCTTACTGGTGCTTAGTAGGGAATCGGGGAATGACCTATAATAACCATTAATAATCATCCCATTCCCCCATTCCCTGCTAAGCACCAGTAAGCCATTGGAAAGGGCTGCAACCGGCTGCCACAAATGCTGGGAGGATGAGATGCAGATGTTTTTCAGATGGTCGTGATCGTAAGTCTTGATGAAATCCTAATTCCTGGCAAGTCTTGGTTATGGCGCTGTTACCATGGGGATGTCCATTTTCTTGGGGATTTCCAATTGGGTTCATCATCCGAAATTCCGACTAAGTGAAGTGCTGAAAAAATCATCCCCTGATCCGTCCATGTTGGTCATATCATCTCTAAGATATTGATTTGCCATGATTTTCTCATGGTGTATCCACGACCACGCATGAGAGTTTTGAAGGTGTGGTTCGTTGTTCCATCCCTATTTGTTTTTTCCATAGAAATAGATAGAAACTGGGTATATAGATATATATAGTATATATATATATATAGTATTATATTTGCCAACGTATGTCCACGTATCCTCCATATCTTTACCACATGTTTACCACATATTCTTCATATATTTACCACACATATATCTGCCATGCTGTTTGCCATATATTTCTCATACTATGCGTTCCATGTAGTCCTCAATGATTCCCCAAGGCTAGAGAAGATGGGATACAACATCGGGCTGCGCTTGATTGACGAGTTCCTGGCCAAGAGCGGCATCAACGCCTGTCAGGACTTTCGGGACACCTGCGAGGTGATCGCAAAGGTCGGATGATGATGATGATGATGATGATGATGATGATGATGATGGGGAGTTTGGCAGCTGTGTGAATCGTTATATACAGACTATTCTCCATTATCCTCTGAATATGACATCATACTAATACAACCATTTGATATGTGTCTAAAAGTATATAGAGATGTATATAGAGGCTATAGTAGCATAATACTAGTGGTATTATACATATATATATATATGTATCGCCATTTATACTAGTGGTATAATATATATATATATATGTATCGCCATTTGAAGATATGTGATATAGATATACCGAAGATGGGTAGGGTATTGAAGTGTTCCCTCAACATAGCTGGTGTCATGTGGCATTCTACATGGTTCCATACCAGACCCTGAGAGTCGGCTACTTGAAGGGGAAAGTAATTAGTCTGTCAATCCCAATAAATGGCAGCTTTCAACCCCCAGGTGGAGACATGGGATATTGTAGGTATTGTAATTATGTTATAATGTTATATGATATATAAATATATATATATATATTCCAAACGAATCCCAACCTTCGAGGCTTGGGGATGTTCTTGAATCTCCGCATTCGCAAACCGCCGCTTAGCTCGCCTCAGCAGGTGGGTTTGAGAATGTTCCTGGGCGTCAGCGGTGAGGTGGTAATGTGGAACAAAGTGCCCTGGCCCGAGACGTGGACTGACCAGGTGGGACATCTTCAGATGTGCAAAAAGTTGGCATCTGCAGGTGAGCCATTTTTTTACATATCCCTATCTAAGATTGATTATTATAGGGCGGTTGAACCAAAAACAGAAAATCATATGGGGATGATAAACATTATATTAGATTATATTATGTTATATTAAATTATACCAGTAGTTCCCGCACGAGGCGGGGCGGAAGTTGCCTTTTGGATATACTATAAGACCTTTTTCATCTATAGAACTTGCTTGCACCGTGCGTGAGCNGCACGAGGCGGGGCGGAAGTTGCCTTTTGGATATACTATAAGACCTTTTTCATCTATAGAACTTGCTTGCACCGTGCGTGAGCCAGGCCCGTGCGTGCGCGCACTGCGCACATGTGCTTCGCTTGACACCGCACACCTCGCACTCCACACTTCAAAATTCACACTGCGTTCTGCACAA